>JAPYZJ010003041.1:0-17904 GCA_030522765.1 Ophioninae sp. B BG-2022a | reverse complement strand
TACAAAATTTGTATTCAAATAGTATTCAAATTCGAGATTTTGAACCTTCTGGTAATTCGAAATTCGGATTTCCAATCCTATCCCGAGTTTTGATAATCCAAAGAAATCCGAAAGATCGACGAATTAATCTCACTAGATATTGTTTGGGTTTGTATTAGCCGGAGCTCGTTGAATTCTACTATTTGTGGAAGAAAACTCCAGGGGCGAACAACAATCGTCCGCATCGTCGTCGTCGACAGGGTTCGTTGCGTCGTATCCGTAACACGCGTAACTCACGAGCGGGTACACCAAAAGAGGAGGTATCAACGTCGCAGCAGCAATCAGTGGTACCAGGAAAGGAGGGTACAGCCGTGGGTGTCGGAAACGGGGAAAGCAGAGGTAATAGCGGCGAGGCCCGTGGAAATCGTGAGATTAAGGAGGCGGCAGTCTCAGAGTCTGAAACGACGACGCCTGGTGGAGGAGGAAGTGCTTCCGGGGCTGGAAACAACGCTACCTCAACAAACAACAACAACAACAACAACAACAACAACACGAACAACAGCACGAACGTAAACGGGAACAACAACAATAGCAGCAACAGTAATCCCGGTGGTGAAATAAGTTCGGTAACCGAAGACGACAATTCGGAAGAGGACAGTGATTCACGAGACACGAATACTCACGGTCCATCATTATTGGCTTGTCAGCATTGCTTTTCAACGACGTCCAAAGATTATCAAGTCTCGGGAAAGGACAGATTGTTGCTTTGCGCGGAATGCCGTTCGCATTCGAAGAAAACCGGGGAACTGCCACCAGCGGCGCCCTATCTTTTCAGGCCGGTCCCAGCGGAATCGCCTGACAGTCCGAGTAGAATGAGAACGCGCAACAACAAAGTCAAAGATTCACCGAGGCCATCGAGACCGAGAAGAATTGGTGGAGGCACCGAAACACCGGAAAACGATCAAAAATCCCGATGCGGTGAACAACTAAGAGAATCGCAAATAAGGGAAAGCCAACCGTCGCGAGACACATTGAACAGTCAACAATTGACGGACAAAACGAAGAAATTGAAGTCTGGAAGCGGAAGTACCGGATCTTCTGGTACTGGACTTGCCAAACCGGAAACACCTAAAAAAGGGCAGAAAAGATTGCAAACCGAGGATCCTGATGAGGAAAAGGATTCTCAGAAGCGTAAAAGAGGAGCAACGAATAGCGGTACTGGCGACAGACCCGAAAGTCCTGCCGAGTCAATCACAACCGACAGCAATTCCCTTATGGATGAAGGCGATCGTGAGAATGAAACCGATACCGGTGAAAACCCCGGGATACAAATAGCACCACCGGAAACATCAATGGCGGAAGAACCGGCGAGTCCTGCAGCGGTTGCGACTGAAGAAGAATCCTCCGAGGCTACACCGACCTCAACACCGGTACCTCTGAACATTCAGAATCATCCGACCAATACCACAGTTATTATCTCGTTGGATCAAAAGTCAACGCTGAACGAAATAGCTTCAGGTATAACGAATCCATCGCCAGAAATCAAAGTGGAACACGAAGATACATCGTCGTCTTCCGCAATGATACTTCCAATGAGAGAACAACAGGAACCGATGCAATTGAAAATCGAACCGCTCGTGACGGAACCGGAAATGTCACCGAGTCACGAAGATTCGAAAGAACTCGTGGATCATACGCAACCACAGATGATACAGGCGCAACCTCAAAACTTGGGCATGCCTGTTGCATCATCAATGACCGTTACTGATCTGGCACAAAACATACCGCGTAATTTGAGTCAACAGTCGTTGATTACGAATCCGGGAAACTCCGTTTCGAACGCACTTTCCATATCCCAATCGCTAGTTCCTGGTCCTCTTCCAGCACCCCAAATTAGCCAACAGAATAGTCTACAGCAGCAAATACCGTTGCCTCAACAGGGTACTCAGATTCATCAGTTGAATTTGCAATACGCCGGTCTACAGCAGCAGAGTAATCAAGGCTTGCCCAGAGACTTGTCGCACAGTGTGCAAATGCCTAGCAGCTTGGGACCCGTTTTGGGTCCCCCAACGATTTTGGGTCCCCCCGTCCGCGATCACACGAACAGCGTATTAGCGCCACAAAATTTGACTAATCACGCTGACGCTATAACGAACGGACAAAATTTATCCACCGGCATTTCCGTACCGGCGTTGAATTTGAATATAGCGCAAAATTTGACAACGAATATGTCGCAACTTTCGTCGGTGTCGCCGCAACCGTTGGGACTGTCGGTAATGCCGCAGCAACATCAGCAACAAAACAATCGATTAGCTGATCGAATACGCGATGATGACGTGAGAACGATGCATCAAACATCCGAGAGAATGCGAGACTCCCGAATGCCGGATAACCGACACAACGAGCGTGTAATCGCGGATCGTATGTTGGATAATTCGAACAGTAATCCTGACGATAATCGCTTGGACAGACCTGAACCGCCGCCCAATCTCTTCCAAACGATACCCCAATCACCGGGTGTTCCGAGTTTGCTCAACACCGATAAATCGATTGGACAATTGTACAGTCTCTCAGGGACACCGCCTATGGAGCCGCAAAATTTGAAAATCAAACAAGAGATATGCATGCCGGAACCGGATCCGTTGCAGAGCTTGAAGGAGGTCAAAGTACCAGGTTTTCAGGGTGGCTTTCCCGGTCCGACACTGGATAATATTAAAAAAGACCCGGACGCTAGTAAACCTCCAACCCCGAGCAAACATGCGCACTCGAGTTCGCAGCATCAGCAACAGCTGCAACAGCATCATCATCACCAACAGCATCAACAGCAGCAGCAGCAACAGCAACAACAACAGCAACAACAGCAGCAGCAAGTCGCTCAAGTTCAGTCCGTGGCGGCATCACCGCAACCAAGCCTACCTCCACCACCAACTTCGATTCCTCAGCCGGTAATGCATCCATCCCAACAACCGAGTCCTCACATGGCACATCCCTTCCATCCCCATCATACATTGATGCATCATTCGTTGTTCGCGGCGATGCATCCTTATCATCCACATGCTTATCCGGGTTATTCCCCGGTTGCCGGTTATCCTTCCTTCTCGCCTTATCCTTATGGACCAGTGCCTCACGCGATACCACCCCCTTCTTCCCAGCGCAGTCAAGAAAGTACTACTATGATGGCGGCGCATCATTCGAGCACGAGTTCATCGAGCGTCTCGACGTCGCGGGACGAGGGAGACAATTTGATAGCGACGCATCATCATCAATCATCGATGCATCAAGCGGCGACGCTTCATCACGACAAGCTGATGACGATTTCGTCGCACAGTTCGCACGGCCATTCGTCAACGGTTCATTCGAGCTCGCAGAGAAAACCGTCGCTCGTTTCCTCGTGTTTGATGTCGACGAGTTCGGTCCTTCATCATCATCAACATCGCCCGAATCAACAGCATCAACAGCAACAGCAACAGCAACAACAACAACAGCAACAGCAGCAGCAACAACAACAGTTGCAACTGCAACAACAGCAACAACTCCAACAAGTACAACAGCAATCTATTCAAGCGCCTGAATTGAAAATAGAGCAGGAAATCATAGAACCCGAAGCCGAAGGAACGCCGAGTCCTAGAGGACCATCACCCGAGCCAAGAATCGAAGATTCCGAATGCCACAGATCACAATCGGCCATTTTCCTTCGACATTGGAATCGAGGCGAAAACAATTCTTGCACGAGAACCGATCTTACATTTAAACCTGTGCCGGACTCGAAGTTGGCGAGAAAGAGGGACGAAAGATCGAGGAAACAAGCGGAAAGAGAGAGGGAAGAGAGGGATCGCGCTGTAGCCGCTACCCAACAAGCAAGAAAAATGACGACGCCCGAAAAACAATCGGAAAGCTGTAAACCTCCTAGCAGAGGACCTTTAGAACCCGTAGTTTCACCTTACGATCGATACGCTACAGTTAGACCTGGTTCTTACGCGGATACTCCCGCGTTGAGACAGCTTTCGGAATACGCTAGACCTCACGCCGCATTTTCACCCGCCCGACATTCAGCACCCCCCGATCCGATGCTTCACTACATGTATGGACCAGGAGCACGAGAACGACTCGAACTCGAGCATCTCGAGAGGGAAAAGAGAGAACGAGAAATTAGAGAACTCAGGGAACGAGAACTCAATGACAGACTTAAAGAAGAATTACTCAAGGGGACACCCAGACCAATGGCAACACCGGTTGATCCTCATTGGCTGGAAATTCATCGACGATACGCCGCTGCAGGCCTCACACCAGGACCCTCCGGACCACCGCAAGGACTTCACCAGTTTGGACTCTACGGAGCTCCGCCTGGACCCAGTCAACTTGATCGGGACCGTCTGGAACGATTAGGTAAGCGATAATCGTCAATCATTTTTTTATTACGACCCCTTCGATATCGTGAATACTTCCTTTTATTAGGATCCTTTTTTTCCCATTATTAAGTCCTTTTATTAGGACCTTGAATCTTGAAAAGAAATCATTAAGAATTTTTATGATAACGCTTGGAAGATGGAAAAGAAAATTCTGATGTTAATTTAAAAAAATTAATATCACACCCGAAGAACATGCTATCTCTTAAACGTGAACTTCCGGTTTCCCCTACACGCCTCGTCAGAAATGCACAAAATTTCACTACATAATATCATATTGATAAACGAGCCGCCATCTTCTCATAAAATTGTTTGAATCAATAAAAAAACAGTAGTTCGTATTACCATACGCGAATACACACCGTATTTATGTATTCACTTCACGTACGGCGTGAAGTTTCGCTTCGGATTGCGCTACCTCTTAAATACCAGAAGTTAGGTTATGTTAACGGATTAACGAATTTTATTGTATTATTAAAGGAATCGATGTTTTATCGTTGTCTCGTCTTGATACATCAACCCGACGAATGTGTATTGTTGCTTTTTACACAGCGGCAGCAGGGGCCAATTATCCTCGACCAGGTATGATGCAGAGGGAACCAACTCTGGCGCTTCATCCTGCGGAACTTCTCGGCCGACCTTATGCAGATATGGCTGCGCATCATGAACAACTCCAGCGCCATTTGATAATGGAACGCGAGCGGTTTCCTCCTCACCCTTCCCTTGTCGCCCAACACGAAGAGTATTTAAGGTCCGTCCTTTAATTCATATTTTTTACGATACATTTAAAAACAGCCTTCGTTAGATGTAGCCGGCTGAATCTTTCACTTTTTACATTTTGCTTTTGTCCGGAACGTCAATATGTACGATAAAAAAGCGTTTTTCGAAAAAAAGCAGCTATACGGTACCAGAGAACTCTACCAGGAAAAGCAGCTCGCAAGCTCTCTCGGATATAGTCGTTTATCGATAGACTCGAGCACAGAGAATTTTTCTGCGATTGAATTTTCATATGGAGAGTGAATCCGGGTATCGGAGAGAATTGTAATTGTTCAGCTTCATTAAATTGTATTATTTTACAAAATCGACGTTACTGAGAGCGAGAGAGTAACACAAACTATATATCGTACTCAACGACTCACGCCTTCGTTCGATGTTACGTAAACAAACTTTTATGTGTTTCTATTTCTTTCATTGGGAAAGCGAAGAACGCATTTGTGTAGCAATTGCAGCGTATTAAACATCGTCTCGAAATTTAATCGAAAATCGTTTGTGGAAGGATAACTATATTATTACTATAAAGGAAATTCGATAAGTTAGCTTCTGATGGTCTTCGCTAGAACAAACGATACTTAACGAAATTTCTTTTTTTTGTAGACAACAACGTGAGCGCGAACTTAAGGTCCGAGCATTGGAAGAAGCGGCACGTGGGACCCGACCTTAAGCATGACTTCAATGATTTATTAATAGGAATATTATGATTAATATTATATATTTATATTAACAAATTGTCGACGACGAGTGGTCGAGACGGCATGTGCGATTAGGTTCTATTTTCAGATTGCTGTTTTAGCTCATTCATCTCCCGTCGAATCGTCGTATTCTCCTAATGTATTTTGTATCGGCTTTGTTGTCGCAAATATGTGCTGGAAGAATTTTTCATGCATTTCCTTTTCCTAGTAACCTTTTGAATGTTTTTTTAAGAAAATAAACATGTATAAAAATCCACGGTTTAGTTAAATCACGTAGTGAACTAACTCTTTGACGTACATTGTTCTATTGTATACTTCATTGCTGATCGGTCTTGTTAAACAAATTAAATTATACTTCCGTCAAATGTATTCAGTTCCGACGTTCCGTTTTAGCGCCGTTTCACGTTAAATGTTATTGATGAAAACATATCGATTTTTTTTTTGCAAAATCCGTTTTTCATTCTGTGAAACAAAGGCAGTAATTCGTGCCTTCCGAACGTTTACTCGTTACGCTGCCAAATTTTAGATAGCCAGGGTAAAAAAATTTAACAAATCTTGTACAGAAAACACTGATGGTATTTATTCAATCTCAGGCGTTTGTGGCATCCATAATGACGCAACGTAAAATGCGGTTTTATCGAAACGAACGATTATTTCAATTAGTTATCGGAACGAATGGTACCACATGTGAAAAATTCCTCTATGACGCAATCCAAATAGCTTGGCCAATTACGGCCCGAACGATCTATTAATTAACAAATTCTCAATTAGTTCACTATTTTTTTCAACTATTCGATTCCAACGATTATTTCGAATTTTCATTTGGCACTAGTCATTGAAAATCACTACAAGCATTAAGGATACGTGTCACACGTTAGATCGATAAAAAATCTTGCGGCCATCTTTTCTACTAGACTGATCAGAATTCAAGTTAACGAAGAAACAAGCGTTTCGTTGTTTTTTTTTAACACAGAGAGAGTCGTGTTTATGGTTTTACCTAAAATATCAACAGTTTCGGAAAACACTGGGAATCTGCAAATAAGTAATCCTCTTTCGCATCCATGCCCGCTCCGTCGCTGTGACACTTCGCCTTAAGAGTCATCCAAATCGGAGATAGTAAGCGCCGATAAAGTGAAATCTCTCGTGACGATTTTTGCCGAAAGTCGATGGCACCATTAAACAATTACACATCGATTGATCCCACTTGCGAAAATGACTGTCCGGCCTTATTTGGCAATTTCATTCACGAAGCAGAAAAAATTACATAGTAATTGAGCCAATGTTACTTCGCGTCTTTTCTTTGGCTAAACAAATTTGTTTTATCGAATATTTCGCGCAGGTGTTGTATCGTCGGTCGGATGAAACGCGAATATCATTTTATTACACTCATTGCAATGCTTTTCGGATCGGTTGATGGATAAAATTAAGATTGATCCGTCAAGAAAACCAAGTATCGAACTCCCTCGCGCGGCCATATTGAAACCTCACAGTTCCAGTTTTTCACGCTGGTCGCTAGTAATGGCCGTCGGTGAAAGTAGGCCAACATCAGTAACTCCGCAAGACGTATTGTGTCAAATTGGTCGATTTTTTGTTTAATTGCGAAACGAGGAATACCACATGTAACATGCAATGCTAATGATCTCTTCTGACATGCTATATTTACGATCGTAAATATCTGCTAAATAAATACATATAATGATTGTAAGGGGCGCTAGCCTCGTTAATAATACCGATGAGTTTTACCGCGAGAGGCGCTTCAATCAGCGTTCGTCACGTGTTTGGATGACTCTCAAGGATATTGTATTTCTTACCCGAAGCCGTGAACTTCCTTCGGACTCTTTTTTTATGCATTAAAGTGTACAGATAATAATGTCTTTAATTGAAAATAACGAATTATGATGCATTTGTTATAAACAATGTTCGTATTCTCGAACCCCAGCATAAAAGATATCTATTATAAATAAACAAATCAACTTTTCAACGATTTCCATTTCATTTTGCATCGTCACTATTCGAAATGTTAAAAAAATAGTACTGCCCCTGAAAAACATTTATTTTCCATTGATAATAATCAAACATAACCCTTTTCTTTAAATATAAAGAAGTTTCCGTTTTGCGTACTATGTTTGTGTTCTGCTATCAGAAAGTGATTCAACCTTATGTTTTGCTGAGCCCTGTGTCGTGACTGCTCATTTTTTTGTGTCGCCGCCATTTTATTTATTTAACAGATTTTTAACTCTGCTTGCTAACCCTACTTTTTTCGACTGAATTGGACAATTGAGAACTAAAAGGAAGGATACTGATTCTATTATTTAAATCACGCGAAATAAATCTTGGTACAAGCGCCCATTTATTAATATGATTGCTAACAAAATTTTTACGGGTTTCAGTTATTTTTAATGATAATTTATACATTCGAAAGGATTTCTTCATTGTAACAGGGTTGTTTGAAAATTTTTCGGTCTTGGCCACAAATAAGGGTGATATAAATATAAATCTGTACTGGCACATAACTTCGTGCTTTAATCAACCGTACGCCAAATTTCAATTTGTTACGTTGCTTAATCACTTTTCAGTAAATTTTCGAACGTGTCAATAGCTTGCGTGACAACGGAAGAAATTGAAATCGGAGCAGTAATTAAATATTGTGTTAAAAAAAGAAACATGACGCGAAACCAAATTAAGGGCATGACGAACATCGACATAACCTCACAAATTTTCAAAATCCGTTTTCTCGGCGGCGATGAAGTTTACGGCGAAAAATTGAGCATCAGTCTTTGTAGAATTCATAGACACAGAAATAGATGCTTGAATTTTACGATAAAAATGTTTCGTCCTTGAGAAATTGCGATTTAAAAATTTTGACTATTTCTCTCGCACTCGTGTGTCACGTGGTACTCCTTCGACATGTCCTTAAGGAAGAAACGGATAACAATTTCCGTCTGCGACTTCCTATTCGATGATTTATAAAAACTAGGTAGCTTTGAGAACGAGAAGGTAATAGAGGCTGCAAAGCAGTTTTTTTTTTTAAAGAGTCGAAAGAATCTGCTTTTTAGGAGAGGCGTCGAAGCGTTAGATTAGCGATGGAAGTAGTGTGTCAAGATTAGAGGAGAGTATGTGGATAAATAAAAATATATTTATATAAGGTATTACGTGTTTTCTTGTTCAAGCCGAGAACTTTTCGAACAGCCCTTTTAGTGTAACGCGTGCTTTTTGCCAAATTGAAGCACTAGGGTGTTTAAATTTTTATTTTGCCCTCGCCGTTTCTTTAAAGACGAAGTCATTTTCAGTCGTTAAAAAAAGTTCATAAATTAATGGGTATACGATTTTTTTTTATGGAGTATCTATGTCGTTATATTTTTTATATAGTATATTTTTATTTCGTGTACACTTTTACGCGCTTTTAATATAAATTCGTTTCTTTTCCTTTCCCCTTGTTATGCACTTTTTCTTCTCTTTTTCGCTTCTCCACTTTTTCAGCGGAACATCGTCAACCGAAATTACGTTCGAAAAAGTGTTTTCGACAAATCAACGAAAAATCCATTGAAGTATGAACCACCCGTCCTGATAGAGAAAAATGACCCCAAGAACTACCGTAACAACACAGAGTTCTTCTGGATCGAAGATCAGATAAAGATCTTTTTTCGCGAGTTTTCTTTGCTTCTTTAGAATTTTTTTTATCAATCGTTTATTACATAAAATAAAAGTGAAAAAATGATTATCGTATAATTAATTCCCCAAATCGGATATATCCGAGATTTCATCATTAATTTCGTCAAATCCCAAGTATTATCAGTATGGATAAACACACTGGATATTAACGTTGTAGAAACATCGAATATAGAATTTTTCGCAATTTGATATTGACAATATACGCATCGTTGTTATCGACGAGAAAAAGTATATGAAGAAAAGATAAAAGAAACGTGTCTTCGCAGAGTAAACACATACAACAGAATAAATTAAATGCTGAACTTTTAAAAACATTTCTGGGTAGGTGAAAAACTAACTGTTCATACTCGTACTTCTACTATACATTACGGTTCGAGTTTATTCGTGATAATCAATCCACAAAACTATGGCTCCGGCTTATTATCGCTTTGCAGTGGGGTTTCGGATAAAAATTCTTCATTTGCCATTGCCATTTGTTTTGTGCGCTCAGCGAGAGCTTTTTCGAAGAACTTTTTTCGTTTTTCGATAGGTAATCTGGGTTGTCTGAATAAGAACCTTTCATTACCGACCGGCGTGTACAATGATTCACCTTCCGAACCCATAAGTGATCGCAGGGCTATATTCTTTTTCAGCAATTTGGTGTAAAATTCAATTGCACCCGTCGTATAACTTTCGTCCAATTGAGCGAGATATTTATCCGTTTCTTTTTCTCGATAAGTGTTATACGTATCATTCTGCGTGGCCCATACGAGGAAGCCGAGTAAGCCACTCAATAAATAAAAGCAGCCACGAACCGCAAAGGGTCGTTGGAGTAGTTGCCATCTAATGTTCATTCCACGACACAGAATATAAGTAGACGAAACCATAAAGGATGCGACCGATGCAGAAATCAATGGTGCGTTGTATCTCGCCATCAACATTTCTCTCGCCATACCGTATCGTTTGGCATTATCGGATAGAATTAAAGATTCTAACAATTGCTTCGCATCTTGACGATTCCAATTGACACTTTCGTTGTTAACACGAATCCGCGTTGCATCTACCGTTGCAACATCCGTGTAAGTGAAATTAATTGGCAAACCAATTATCGCGCCGGTACGAGTTTGCGTAGTCCCAGCGCGAAACAAATCAAATCCGAAGACAGTGAAGGGCTGCAAATAAACCGCTTGATATTCGGGGAAGTTGAGAGTAGTCAACGTTTCATTCCAAAGTTTCATCAAACGGTCAGATACGGGTACCGGCTGCGCAGCACTGTAAAATTTACATGAGATACATTCATCGTTTTTTTTTCGGTAAGGCTTTAAGTTTCGATTCGAGTGAATCTACCTTTTAACTCTGAACGCAAATACTTTTTGAAAGAATCGTTCTAATTTGAAACTACGAGAAAACGGTTTTTTGTAGAGCTTTAAATTCTTTGTTGCAACATGTCAAAGGCATTGTTGAAGGATTAAACAGTTGCGGGTTATAAAGTTGAAAAATAACCAGTAAACTTTTTTATTCACACTGGAGAATGGATTATCGCAATTCCGATTGTGATTCGAATGAATACGATGGTAAAATAACAATTAGATTATTAAGAAGTTCATAACAAGCAGTTCTGGTATAACGAGTGATCGTAATAAACGTTTTCATAAAATTATCTGATATTAAAAAGTAATACAAATCATTTTTTTATGTATGAAAAATAATGTATTACGAAATGAACACAATTAGTGAGAGCGTCCACCTGACACAGCCAGTGGTTTTGTAACAGGTGTACGCTTTCCAATATGCAATTTTGATACTATTCATAGAGTTTTCCTCTCAAAATTCATAATTTTCAGCATCATTCGCATTTATGCAGAGCTCGCTAAAATATTGCCGAATCTTTTAACTTCTAATTAATCGATATTTTCCACTATACAGTTGGTGTTTTTGCCATTCAAAATACCCAATGTAATTATTTAAAAAAATTATTATAAACACTGAAAAAACTCATCCATTTTTTGCTATCAGAAGAAAGCTTATCACTGAGTCAGCATAATGGAGATAAAGACTTACTGTTCCAGTAAGTCTTTAAAACAAATTTTTTTCCGAAATGCTGCCGGTCTTTATACAAACTTCCGATTTCGGCATGAAAAATTCTTGTATCGTCAACAACATGACTTATACATTCTTTCAAAGTTAACCAAGTAAAAAAAAAACAGGAATGTTACTTACTGATACATTGATACGATGTCCTTGTATTTGGACAGAAATATCGTTTGAGGACTGTACAGTAAAGCAAATGTTGCGATAGAAGTGCCTGTCATAATTCCGAACGAAGTTTTTTTGCCAACAGGCGTTGCGAACCATGCGAGCCGGCTTGCCATCATTTTGTTGTTTTTGTTACCTACAGGATATTAAAACTGCAAACAAAGTCTTTCAAACAACGATGATACAAACGTGCAAGTTTTTATCTCACCCTACCTCAAAAGCAATAACTGCGAATTTGGTAAACTGTAGTAAAAACAGTGCAAAGTGAGGTTAGGATTTTAGATGTTTGCAGTTTGCAGGTTATCAACACCGGATGAAACGTTTGTAGGTGCTCATTATTTTTTAACTAAACTCGAATAAAAATATGGACAGTTTTATGTACCAAGGAACTTTAGTGATAGAATGTGTCAATTATTTTACAGTAACAAAGTTTTTGAAGACAACCGCTTAGAATGGACCAACGTTCCATAAAAATCCGATGCCGGGTACTTCATCGGTTCAGAATGCTATTTCCATAACCCATCTGAACGTTGTATCGATAAAACAGTAATACGACATTATCAAAATGCAGGTTGCCGGTAAAGACGATTTTACATTCAAGACCCGAAGCGTGAAAGATTTGCTCAAAATTATCAACAATTACGGACTAATTGTAGATACCTACGAATTTTTTGAAATAGAAGAACATTGCTGTATTTATACCGTACGTTTGAAATGTTAGTACAATGCTTTTAGCATACTAGCGTCGTACTGTAACCGTGCCGGTATAATATCGACGGAGTACCTTTAAAATACTATCACTACGCCCTTATCGTACCTATACAGTACGACCAATAAATTTTGTTTTTGTATTTCTTTTTCTTGTTGTTTTCACAATAAAGGGTACACAAAATTATATTTTATTTGCGAAGCTTTGATTTAATTTTTTTTACAAAATATATGTTACAATCGAAGAATTCCTGTAGAACGCAGTTCCTGCAGTACCGGTACGTCGTACGCTAGTACACTAGTGACCTAGGGAAATCGTACGCTAGACTATCTGGATGATGAACCGGCTACTATATGTTCGACAGCTAAATCACCAAGGTTTTCTTCACAGCAGCCGAATCAACAAAGAGGTATTTCATCAATAATCAGAATACGGTAAAGATAAGAAGCTAACGCACGACAGATAAGAGAATTTGTGTACCTTCGCCAAGGTCTCCACCTCGTTTGTATTTATGCGTGTATCGAAGTTTAGACATTGCGGAATATGCAAAACTCGCCGGCATAAAGCCAGTTCGCGCAGGCATCCGTTAACGAATAGTCGGCGAACGTGAACGGCCGAGCGATCTAATACGAACGACCGCGATTACTCAGCACTATACATACATTTGTATTCCACCCAATCAACCAAACTTCAACGGTATTACATAAACTTATTTTAATAAGATATTTGAAAAGTGTTCTGATTTGAGCGGAACGCTGATTCGCGGTTTGTTTCATATACCGGGTGTCCGGTTCGTCGATCTATTCCGTGAACATTCGGGAGATCCTTTGAATCAAATAAACTAGCCGGAAATTCAAATAAACTAGGGATAAAAGTGAGTTCTCATGGTTTTACGATTTTTCACAAATTTTCGGTCGAGAAAAATTAATAACAGTAAAAATCCGTTTTTTAAATTCGCAAAATTTCGGAAATAAAAAATCTGTCAATTTGAGAATTTTTAGGTTATGTGAATTTTGCGCATCAAAAAGCTTCGAAAAAAATAGCTATCAAATATTCAGAATGCAGCCATTTTTTTTTTTTTGAAATTTATTATAAATTCGAATTTAACCTTGGATAACTTTCGATTTGACGAATTATCACGTTGAAATGAAAACCAGCGAAGCGGTATCTCCATTGAAACAAAGCATTGTCTCCATTGAGTTAATGCTTCGCTTGTCTTCATTTCAATGTTATGTAGAATAGGAAAAATAAATCGTGATGAGGTATCTATACATATTAAAGGCTTATATTTTACTAGACGCTTTTTTCAGCTAGCCCCAACTGACTATGATACTTAAAAGTGTCGATTTATTTTCGGATCTGCCAAAATAAAAGGGGAATGTAATATTAGCCAATACCTAACCTAGAAACGTGTCTCGGAAGATGTTTTCATAAAATGTATTTTTCTCGTTTACAATACGTTTGTGTATTCGACTTTGACAAATTTCTTCCGCAATCAACAAGGCTATGAAAATATATACGTGATTAACGATAGCTTGAAAAACGTATGAAGAAAATGAATATTTTTATATTTCTTACGTAACGCGAAGTCTGTATAGACAGTCAACATTACCTCGGACATGCGCAGATCAGACGACGCGATTTTGAACTGACCAATCACAAAAATCAAATTTTTCTGCGACCACCGAAATCGCAACGAATATTACGACTAACGGAATCTGATTAGGCGTGTAGGTGTCACGTGTTCGATAACGACGCTACTTTTTCATTCGACATTCCGAATCGAGCACGTGTGATCGTACCAACGAGCTCGCGGGTCAAACAAAAGTCGCGATCGATCCGTCTTCGTTGCTGCTGCCACTTCTGCATAAGGTCGAAAAACCGCAAAAACGCCGGTTTTCATGCCGATGGATGATCTCTGCGTCATCCAACAAACGAAGAACTCTCGAACTATTCCCCACTGTCGCCGAAACGTGTCGAGCGCAAGTTTGCAAAATGGAGAAACGAAAAAACAGTGATGAGAAGAAAAATGACCGTGAGGAGGCGCTCGACGACAATGAAGTTAGGTACGTTTCTTATATTTTTCCTGGTCACTTTTCCTCCAATCGCAAAGCTTAGAAATCGACCTATCAGAAGTGCCGTTTCCTTTCGCAACTCGATTCCGATCATTTCCGACTTATCGCCGCAATGTTAAAAGCACGCAGTCGCTGGTCGTCAGCGGCTTCAATTTAACACGCTCGATTGCACACTTGACTCTCTGAAAGTCTTTCAATCATGTATCGCCAATTGGCGAATATATATATATATATATATATATATATACGTACATATAACTATGTATAGGTTTTACGTAGCTATCGAGCCTCGACGAGACGCGGACTTTTTTAGGTTAGGTCGGCTGCCCTTGAAACTCGAATGTTAAGGATAACGGAAGCCGGAAAAAATGGGTGTGGAGGGGAGTAGGAGGGAATGAGACGGACGTCACATCAATCTTGAAATAACCCGTACCGGCGAGTTCATGATGATGATCAATTTTATTATGCATCAGTAAAAAAAACTTTCGGGCAATTTGAGATAAACAAAAATTATAACAAAATGGACTATGAAAATTTAACTAAATAATAATCTAACAATACCAAAAAAACGTAAAAAAAACAATAAATATAAAATGCAACATAAACGAAGAGAGAGAGAGAGGGAGAGAGTGAGAGAGAGAGAAGTAGCGATAGAAGAGGAACGATAATAATTCATGCATTGAGAATTCTGATCAATGTCAGCACGCGAGAAACGCGGATCGTACCAGTCACACCCACGGGGCTTTATCGTCGAGAAAAAAAAATTACGAACCCGTTAAACCCAACTAACGTAAACTATCGGTACATTCAACGGTTTTGGACGTTTCGCAAAGTTTACCTTTTTTCGGATTTCGTAATTATTGCAACCTTAGGAAACGAGTGCTGAGGTCACATTAAAATTGTTTATTAACCTACATAAAATAAAATGATGTACAAAAAGATTCTTTGATATTTCGTGACGAGTCCTATTGCTAGGCCGGAAATGTAAACAAATCTTGAAATGCAGTGTAAATTAAACCTTGACCTTGAATAACTTTGGAAAAGTAGAATTTAGCATAAAACGGTATCTTTTTTAAGTTTTATTTCCGAAAAAAAAATATGTTTTTGGGA
Organism: Ophioninae sp. B BG-2022a; assembly: GCA_030522765.1. Taxonomy (NCBI): domain Eukaryota; kingdom Metazoa; phylum Arthropoda; class Insecta; order Hymenoptera; family Ichneumonidae; species Ophioninae sp. B BG-2022a. The sequence continues at coordinate 2,249 of JAPYZJ010003041.1, read as the reverse complement.
AAATTTGAAAAAAAATTCTCTCCGATAAAAAAAATATTTGAATTTCGAAAAAAAAAGTTCATTTCCCTTAACTACCCTAATATACATTTCAATGTCGTACATCAACTTATATTGATCGACCTTGTCACGACCATTCCAATAATTGTAAAATCCGTGCTAATTGGCCCGTGCATGTGTGTCGCGTGTCGCATAAATCTTCGTTCGAACGTTAAAGAGCACTTTTAGTAGACCATTATGTACCGCGTGTTTCCTTCGCTATTGAGGCGAAAGAAAAAAAGCAGGGGTGGGGGGCTACGACAGAGAGAGAGAGAGAGAGAGAGGGATAGAATCGGACAAAAGATCTCATGAAGTCTCGGTAACAAATCGGACGCGTGGAGAGAAGGGATAAGATTGACGCGTTCTTGGATATCAATTTGCAAAACAGAAGACCATACATCGGAAGCGGGGAGAAATTGTAAACGGCCTTCCATATTCGAAACGGTGAAGTTACTCATGTTCTCGCAGTTTCTCCTCTTTGCATGGATACTCGCGAGTGTTTTCTCGCGCGCGCTCTTGCGGCCCAAAATTTTTCGTTGCATCGTGTACACCAGGCTCGATACAGGGGCGCCGCCCTACTTCATTCGTCCCAACTTCGCGATTCCTCGATCGACATGAACGATGATCAACAAAAAAACCAGTTTTCGCGGTCCCTTGATTATCGTTGGTGAACGTTAAAAAAACGTTAAAAAAAACATCGCGGTCATGCTTTCGCCAATAAGGAAACGGTTTTTCAGCAATTTCCTGCCGGACACTCTAAAGAAAGGAAATATCGTTGAACCCACATGGAAGGATACTATGAATCAAGTAAGTATCGATTTTTTGCAATTGCGTCATACTTCAGCATTATCGTTGCATCAAACTTCCATAAAGTCTTCCATCTTGCTTTTGCCTCTCGATAAACCAGTTCATTGGGTTTTTTGTCGCGATGGAAGGAACATCGTTTTTTCGTTGTTTTGGTCAATTTCTTTGATCAAATTGACCAAAACCAAAATTACCAACTGCTGTACTCGATGTTTATGATTTTTTGAGGATACACGAGTTCCGGTGTTTCTAACCTCCACGAACACCAAATTTCATGGTGTCGTTAGGATAAATCGCGGTTTTTGAAAATTATTTGACTTTCAATCAATTTTTAACTATCGAATGATTATCTTTGATTCTTGGACGTTTTCGAACGATCCTCAATCGATTTGAATGTAAATGGAAGGACTGTGGTCATTTTTCCAAGATATAAAAAGAATCGTGGCCAACTTCACACCACAATTCGAAATCACTTTTCCGTTACAAATATTAACCGTCAAATATTAATTCCTTTTCTCTCAAACGATTCTGAAACGATTTGCACAACCGAAAGTTTGAAAAAATAACATAATTGATAATCCAAATTACCGGAAGTCACTGATATCGTATTTTCGCTGATATCTTTTTTTTTTTAATAAGATCGCTTTTACCCCCGAAGCTTACCGACCGAAACCATCTTCAAGCGTTCTCCGCTCGAGGTCGCCACGCGTCAATTTCGCTTCCGCAAACTTCCGACTTGTCCAACGCGCACATTTTGAATTCAGTCAAATAATACGTTTCGCATATTTAATTACGAAAATTGAATTCGCGCGCTTATTAACGTTGAAAAACTTAATCGACAATTTAGTAGTCTCGTCGTATTGTTTTTGTTTGTTTGTTGCCGCAACATCTTTGAATCTGCGCGTGTGCAGGTCGTAGCGAGCTGCATAGTGCATTGCATAGTTATTCAGGCCGGCGTTAACATGGCTTACAGCACGGTATTGGTCGGAGGTTTCCAGGCCGCGAATAGCGATAATAACGATACGGTCAACGGGACCATCGGAGTGGCAAATTATCAACCGATAGTGCTAGACAAAAGTGAGGAATCTTGGATAGGTAAGCAATTGACAAAACTGTATCTATTAATATATAATACATATTCTTGCGAACTTAAGGAGTCAAGTTGGAGATTGATTTTCACGGGGCTTTTTAAGACGCTTTATTCTAAACGGATTTTTTAAATTATTAACCTGAAGCTATAAAAGTGATTGAAGATTCATTACTCAAAGGAAATGTATTATTAACGATTTTTATCATGATTAATATCGATCTTAACCCAAACAAACGAAATTTATTATTAACGATTTTTATCATGATTAATATCGATATTAACCCAAACAAACCTAAACAAACCCAAACAAATGAAATTT
>JAPYZJ010003040.1:0-24342 GCA_030522765.1 Ophioninae sp. B BG-2022a | reverse complement strand
TTTTTGTTCACCACCGCGCGCCACCCTTTCCCCGCTTTATCGCCCGAACGCGAGCCAAATGGGTCGCCACGTTTTCTTTTTTTTTTTTTCCCGTTATCAAATCCATGCGCTTTGTATCAAAATCGCGATCCGAAAAAAAAATTCGATTTTGGAGTAAAATTCAATACGGATTTATATGTACACGTGCGAATTCGTATGAGTATCTATAGTTGCGTAGATAGAACGTTGCCAGCCGGAAGCATTTGGTATGACTCATGTTCCCATATTTGTTTATTCCGTAAGGAGAATGTTTAAGCTCTTCAGCCATTTCGGAGCTCTCGTATCGGAGCTTGATATATGACTCCCCTGTCCCCTCCATAACCTATATCGACGAGAACACGCATCCGTGTTCCTGCACGTACGTTTTTCTTCTTCCTTTACAGATTCACAAGATTATCGGCTTTGCTCCGACCCTCCTGCAAGTCGTCATGTCTTCGGAAGTCGAGATGCCTGTCAGACAGGCCGGTAAGTCTATTGCCGGAACCGATTTTCGGGTTATTTGTAGACTTCATTTGTTATTATTACAACTACAATCAAAACATTGATGGAATGAGTATGTTTTGTCGCCTATATTGGAAAACGTAAGAAAAATACCAAAGGTACATTTTCAATCCAATTATAATCATATAGGGAATTCCTGAGGGATTGATGTTCGTGGAAATTTTAAAAGTACGCGAATTTTCAGTTCTAATGGAATAGAGTTTATTTAGAAACTCAATGGTTTTACTAATCAAATGGAAAAAGGCAAAAGTGTTAAACGAAAATTAACAAACAACTAGACGGGTTAAGTATTTAGCGGATGAAAGTTTAAGGATTCTAGTTTTTTTCAAATTTTTTCTGGAGCTCATCTTCAAGGTTTCGACAAGGGCCTTTTAGAGACCAAAAGGAAGTTGTAGCAATTCATGCAATTTAGCACAGTTTCTATCGAAAATTTGAGAATTTTGCCACATGTGATATATCTTAACATGTAAATTGCGGTCATCGACGATAAAGTTCTAATTTGTCTTTCTCTATAGAGAACCATGCCGAAGCGTCTGAATTCTGATTATTTTTTTTTCTTAAATAACATGCAAACAATCCGTTTGAAGATTGGATTTAGTTTCTAGCGTTTATGTTCAAAAAATGATTATTATTGAACCGTAACGGGTGGTTGTATCGTTGAGAAGAGCTATCGATGAAGTCGTAAATGGCACATTGAATATTGCATTATTGTTTTTTATACCAGGTGCCATTTATTTGAAAAATTCAATAAGTACAAAGTGGGCAGATCGCGAGGCGGACAACGGGCCCGTGCCGTTTAGTATTCACGAGCAGGATCGTGCCATGATACGTGACGCGATCGTTGACGCTGTCGTACACGCACCCGAACTTATAAGGTAAAAAGAAAAAGAAAGGAACGATTCTTTCCGCACCGTCCGCCAGTCGGCATTCAATAACTGCATCCGTCTTTTTCTCTGGTCGCAGAGTTCAGCTTGCCGTGTGCATAAGCAGCATCGTGAAACACGACTTTCCCGGAAGATGGACCCAAATAGTCGACAAAATAACGATTTATCTCCAGAATCCCGATGCCACGTGCTGGCCCGGTGTTTTACTGGCTCTCTATCAACTCGTCAAAAATTTCGAGTTAGTTTTTTTTTTCTGCTATATTATATGTCGTTTACATTTGAACGATGATTTATTTTGACGATTGAACGTGCTTCAGGTACAAAAAAGCGGACGAACGAGGGCCTTTAAACGAAGCAATGAATTTACTTTTCCCGATGATTTATCAATTGATATTACGACTCTTACCTGACCCCTCGGAACAATCTGTACTACTTCAGAAGCAAATATTGAAAATATTTTTCGCTACAACGCAGGTACATTCATCAATCTCATTTTTTTTTTACATCGAAGTTATATCGAGAAATATTTGTCCATTTGTCATTTATTGGTCAATCCTGTGCGGGCTTTTCTTCGGTTCTTGAAAGTTCTGAATGTGAAAGTGAATTTTTTTTCTTCTCGCCCGCAGTACTCTCTTCCTCTCGATCTCATCTCGAAGGATGTTTTCTCCCAGTGGATGGACGTTGTGCGCCAAGTTGCGGATAGGCCGGTACCGCCGGAAACCAATCGACCGGATATCGATGACGACGAGCGTGGAGAGCTACCTTGGTGGAAGTGCAAAAAGTGGGCACTTCATATTCTCCACAGAATGTTCGAGAGGTACGTCCGACGCTTGGTAACAAAAACAAGAAAAAAAAAGAACACTAGTAAAAACTAATCGGTAAATTTTCGTTAAAGGTACGGTAGTCCCGGAAGCGTAACTTCCGACTACAAAGAATTTGCCGAGTGGTATTTGCAAACATTCAGCGGTGGAATTCTTGAGGTGCTGTTGAAGATCCTCGATCAGTATCGTCGCAAGGTTTACGTGTCTCCCCGAGTTGTGCAACAATCCATCAATTACATCAACCAGGGGTGAGACAATAGTGAAATATTTGCTGTTTGAATGTTTGACAAAACGCGAGATGGGTAGAATCGTAAAAGACAGCGGCGTCGTCAAACCCAAATAAACCCAAACAACGGAAAATTCGTTAAATTTGTCATATCTTGTGCAGCGTGAGCCACGCGTTCTCGTGGAAATTCTTGAAGCCCCACATGTTCGAGATAATCAGAGACGTGCTTTTCCCGATACTCTCGTACTCGGCCGCTGACGAGGAACTGTGGAACAACGATCCGTACGAATACATTCGTGTTAAGTTCGGTAATACATTTTTCTGACTCTCGTCCCTTTTTTTTTTTCCGGCGGTACGAATCAACGTTGTACTTTATTCGTGTAATTTCGCGTAGATATCTTTGAGGACTTTGTGTCACCGGTGACTGCGGCGCAAACGTTGCTTCATTCAGCTTGCAAGAAGCGCAAAGGAATGCTCCAGAAGACGATGCAATTTTGCATGGAAGTGTTGACTAGCCCGAACGCTGACCCCAGACAGAAGGACGGTGCTCTCCACATGGTTGGCAGCTTGGCTGATATATTGTTGAAGCGACAGATCTACAAGGAACAAATGGAGAAGATCTTGGTGCAATACGTCTTCCCGGAGTTCAACAGTTCTCATGGTCACATGCGAGCGAGAGTAAGTTTGCTTGCGATGTAACGAAAACGTTTTTTTTTTCTTTTTTTCTTTTTTTCACGTGTACGCAACGTACTATTTCGTTTCCGCAGGCTTGCTGGGTGTTGCATTATTTCTCGGATATAAAATTCAAGCAAGAACAAGTTCTCTACGAGGCGATAAGATTGACGACGAATGCTTTGCTGACCGACCAGGATCTTCCCGTGAAGGTCGAAGCTGCTGTCTGCGTGCAAACACTCCTTAATTCACAGACCAAAGCTCAGAAGTACATCGAACCCTTGATCAAGCAAATAACGCTCGAGCTCTTGAACATAATAAGGGAAACGGAAAACGATGATCTTACGAACGTGATGCAAAAGATCGTTTGCACTTACACGCAACAGCTGATGCCGATCGCCGTCGAGATTTGCCAACATTTGGCCGCTACGTTCAGCCAAGTGCTGGAAACCGACGAGGGCAGCGACGAGAAAGCGATAGCTGCAATGGGTCTCCTGAACACAATTGCCACGCTACTGACGGTCATGGAAGATCAACCTCAAATAATGGCGCAGTTGCAGCCCACAGTACTACAAGTCGTCGCCCATATTTTCGGTCAAAGTGTCATCGGTCAGAATCAAAGTTCACGCTTGTTATCACCTTCGAACGAGTACCGAGAATCTTTTGTCACGTTTTTTGGCTTATTTTCTCATTTGTAGAATTCTACGAAGAAGCCATGTCATTGGTGTACGATCTGACGGGCAAGACGATCTCCGAAGATATGTGGAAAGTTTTGGAGCTCATGTATCAACTTTTCCAAAAAGACGGCTTCGATTATTTCACGGACATGATGCCTGCACTTCACAATTATATTACCGTCGATACACCGGCGTTCTTGTCCAATGAGAATCACATACTAGCCATGTTCAACATGTGTAAAACCGTAAGTTTGCTTCCGCTTTATTCCTGTTAATTCGTTGACATTGCGTACATTACTTTTAACCGTTCCCACCGTTCGTATCGTTTTTTTTTTTTCAGATTCTAACGGGCGATGCCGGCGAAGACCCGGAATGCCACGCCGCTAAATTACTAGAGGTCATCATTTTACAATGCAAAGGTCACATAGATCAGGTAAACTCTTGTCTAAACTTTTCCTCACTCGGTGAGTTCATTCGGCTGAATACGACTTTTTGTTCTCGCAGTGTATACCTTCGATGGTTCAACTCGTCCTAGAGCGTTTGACGCGCGAAGTGAAAACCTCGGAACTTCGTACAATGTGTCTTCAAGTCGTGATCGCGGCACTTTATTACAATCCGGCACTGTGTCTCGAAGTTATGGATCGGCTTCAAGGCACACTCGGACAATCCACCGAGCCGATAGCCTCTCACTTCATCAAGCAGTGGATTCACGACACGGATTGTTTCCTCGGGTATAAAGCTTTCTTTTTTTTTTTACTCTCTTTAACGTGGCGTTTTAACGTGTTAATTTTTTAACGTAAAATTTTGGGGGATTGCCGAATTGATGATGATACTCCAAAATGTGACCCGTAGATTGCACGATCGCAAGCTCTGCGTTCTCGGTCTGTGCACTCTGATCAGCATGGGACCAGCGATACCCGCAGCAGTCAGCGAATGCGCCCAACAAATTATTCCCTCCTTGATTCTGTTGTTCGACGGCTTGAAGAGAGCGTACGCAGCGAAGGTGGCAGAAGGCGAGGAAGAGGAGAACGAGGATGAGGAGAGCGATATAGAGGAGGGTGAGTTTAAGGACATGTCGAAGAAATCGCAATTTCTCAAGGACGAAACATTTTTATCGTAAAATTCAAGCATTTATTTCTGTCTCTATGAATTCTACAAAGACTGATGCTCGATTTTTCGCTGTAAACTTCATTGACCCTGAGAAAACGGATTTCGAAAATTTGTGAGGTTATGTCGATGTTCGTCATGCTCTTAAGAGATAACAATCTCTCTTATAATCGCCTGGTGGCGTTTCACCAAACTAATTAATACATCATTGAAACATTGAATCTCCAGAAGTATTGTCGTCGGACGAGGACGAGATCGACGACGCTAGTCAGGAATATCTCGAGAAGCTACAGGACAAAGTTGAGAAAGGTGCGGCGCAGCATGGCGTCAATGTTAACTCGTTGATACTCGACAGCCACAGATCGGATGACGACGACGACGACGATTCCGATTACGAGGGCAACGAGGAAACTACCCTTGAATGTTACATCACACCTCTCGACTTTGACGAGAACAACCAGGACGAGTACGTCGTCTTCAAGGAAGTCATGCAGAGTAAGTAATCGCGATAGTAATAGCCGAAAGCTCACGCGAAATCAATTTTCGTAATATTGAAACGAAAATAATAACTTGCACACTAGTTGTGGAAAATTCTGATCGAAGGAGATTTGAAAATGAACTTCTTGTTTAGTTAATTGGAAATTTTCACAGATATTGAAAGGACAGATCAGGCCTGGTACAGAGCATTGACGAGCCATTTGACGGCTGAACAACAAAAGGCCCTTCAGGAAGTGATACTTCTTGCTGATCAGCGCAAAGCGGCCCTCGAGAGCAAAAGAATCGAACAGAGCGGCGGTAAGTTCCTTCTCCCGTGTCACCAAAGAATCTATGCTCTACCAAACATGCTATTTGTTCAAATGAACATTCTGCGTACACTTTGGTAATCATAATTGTGTCTCGTTGATTCGCAGGTTACGCCTTCCACTCTCAGACCGTACCCACCTCGTTTAATTTCGGTGGCACTCCGTTAGGTCGATAAAGATTCTCTAACATTTATATCCTAGGAAATAAGTAATTAAAGAAATTATAACGGCGAAAAACGAAGCAACAACAACAAAAGATACAATTTAAAAAAATGGCGAAGTGAAGAGGAAACGAAAGAAAAATACACAAAGAATCCAAACAAATTCGAGAACACTTGTAGCACGCGACTGTAAAATTTGACCACTTCGAAGACAATTACGCATTTCCTTATATTTACGGAACTATTTTTGTGTAAAGTAAATTGTACATTACTTGTGCACCCCACGACGAAATCAACTGCGTCAAACGAGATATTACTAAGGCTATATCGTCGAAGTTTAGTCACAAAAAAATAAAAGAGAGAAAACGAGCGGGCGAGAGGGAGAAAGGAAAAAATGAAAGAAAAATCGCGAATCGTGTGTACCTTAGCCTTGTTGTAAAACCGTAATCGTTCGATCGGATACAGCTTTGTCATACGCGACGAGGTTATGTATTCTTTTACATAAAAACAAGCTTTGGATACTAACTTATTTTTCAATCGTATGTATATATATAATTATATGTATGACTGCATCTATACATATACGTATATAAATATATATCATTTTTTTTTTCGTTTTTTTTTTTTGGGAACTCTTTCCGACTTAGTATAGGGCAGACAGTCCCTACGCGACATTATCGAGGCTTTATATAAAAAAGAAAATACGAAAAAAATAAATAAAAAAAACAAAACACAAATAAACGAGGAAGTTGGCCGAGTCGGTATCGTCCACGTTACACTTCGCACGCTGCAACACACGCGCCTTAACGCGCTTCGTGTGTGTATCTATGTATACACACACACTTTAATATTTCTTTTCTTTCTTGACTCAGAATGATATTTTTCTTTATTCGATCATTACATCCAATCGAAGAGGAAGGAAACTCCGTTTACTTTATACGATGTTGGAAAAAAAAAGTGTTAAATTGTTGGTATAAATATATCGAGAAGCTAATTTTTATGAAAACTCTAAGTGGAGATTGTTGATGCTTTATTCGCGCGAGCGCGCGCGATCAATCGTGAGAAATGAAGTTTGTAAATCGTAATTTATTATTCCGAAAACCTTTACACTTTTAGTTACATACACGTAGATCGAGCATCGAATCGTATCTCGCTTTCGTTACACTTCCCACCAAAAACCTTCGATGCTAACGAGCGCGGTGTAACGTGTGGGTGTGTTTTTTGCTTTGAGCATGTGAAAACGCAAAAAAAAAACGAGAAAAACAAGAACATGGTGTTCGAAGATATGAAATTACGAGAATCATCGATTCACCGAAATGAGATCCGACACGTACGCATACGTTTCGTTTATCCATACACGAGTTATTTCGCGATCGGACTATGTTCCGGTATACGCGATTGCAAGCTTCAAGGACTAAGTAAGCAACTCGTGGAAACCTCGAAAACTTTTTCCGACAATATTTTTGTCCTCGGAGATTTTATTCCTCAATAGACTTCTCTTCATTTCTCTACATGTTTACGTGGCCGCGCGTGCCGAGAATTCGATCCTCATCGTTTCGAATATTGGATCCAAATGAAGTGCATGCCAATTATTTTTGTCCCCCGATTTGAGATCAAAGAAAAATTCGGAAATCAAACGGAATAAAAACTATCGTTCGCTACCTTGATCAGGCTCGAATTCCGAAGCTCGAATTTGCCGTACGATTTCCTTTCTTGCATCTAATACTATTCAAAGAAATCAGCGGACGATTTTCTTCGACACCCCTCAATGTACATACTCGTCATACTCCATGTGGAAAATCATTTAAAAATTCGTGGATCTGCAGATCTCGTGTAATCAAAAAGTCGAATTAAATCATCATCTATTTTGAGCAATACGAGAAAAAAAAACATATACTCGTTAGAACATTTCCGAGGAAGGATACTGAGATCGACATTTTTTTCGCCTTCTCGTTGATTATTTCGGAACTGCTTTTAAAAGATTATATTTCTCTGGATTGGCCTCGACGGTACATATTGCAGTATAATATTAAACGTTGCTTTTATTTTTCTTTTGTAATTATTCCTTTACTTATAAACAGCAATCGACGGACGAGTGCGTCATTTTATTTTTCCCTAATATCAATAAATAATAAAGAAACGAGGCCCTAGTACGTGACGAAGGAAGGGGACGGCGTGATCACAACCAAAATTATCACACCCCTTCGTGTCTAAGACATTTTTTTATCGTAATCATTCATTCTTCTTGCCACGCGAATTTTTCTTCTTTTTTTTCTGACCCACCAAAGATGAAATGCAATCTTGTTTTGCTTTCTTGTCGTCCTTGCCGCGCGCGCCTCTTGATAATGCGAGGTTAACGCGATGATGTATGGTTTCAGTGTCAACCGAATTTCTCGAAATTTAATCGTCGTGCACGCATTAATATTACACTATACACGATGTAATACTATTCTTTTTTTTTTGTTCGACGAATTTGGACAATATTACGCGCGAATCTAACTCGATAAATAATACAAAGAAACGAATGGAAAAAAAACGTTTCGTGTGAAGTCGAAATAAATTGCTTTATTCGAACGATTATTTGCCAACAGTCGTTTATCAATAAATTGTTCTTAATCATTGATTGTGCTCTATATCCATTACTCGTGAAAATGATAATAAAATGATCAAAATCATCTAGAGGGTGATGAGCCCCGGAACTCAACCTATACGTTGTCTGACTTTCCATCTAATTTATTCATAATAATAATAGTAATAATAATAATAATAATAATAATAATAAGATAACGCGACAATTAATGAAGATTACTTAGACCCTAGAAACAGCTAACAATGCAAATCGCAAAGGGTACGAACGACGAGGCAACGTTTCACAATGATAGATCGATATTGAGACGATAAGCGCAAATTTAAATAATTATCACGAACACCGATTGACCGTTTGAATTCTTCGTGTGTGTATATATTGTCCAAATATTCGTGAATGAAACGATTGACGTGTATGTGGGTCTCGAAAGCACAGCAATGATCGAGTCTTCGAAGTAACCACGCGCGATTTGCATGTACACTTTTCGAACTACTACAGAGGTGCTTACGAAACAAATTTTTAAAAATGCACACACACACACGCATAAATACGAAAATATATGTATATGCGTTTGAACGTAAGTCCGAGAATTCGCATTGAAGTGTGTAAAAAAAAAAATTCATCTCTCATCTACTCTAGTAAGGTAGCGAAAGATACACAAAAAAATCAAGCTGAATATCTCTTTACAACTCAGGTTACACGCGATAATTTTCATCATCGCTTGGAAATTTTGTTGAATGTAGCCGTGTGTAGCCTCGAGTTGTAGAGCTCGTGTTCGGCAAGATTTCCTTTTTTTTTTAAGACACATTCCAATACACGTATATCTATATTTATGTGCATGAAATCATATCGATAAGATCTAGACTAACCGAGGGAGCAAGAACAAAGAAGTAGGAGAAGGCGCGACGAAGATCTTGGGCTGTTCGCGCGTGAGCGTGTAGCACAAGAAGCGCCCAACGCGCGATCCTCCAAAGATCATTGACATAATAATCTTTGCATACTTGCTCAGGCCCACGTACATTGCGGGCGACGTTCCGTAGCGCGTAACGTTTCTTATCGTGTATTTCTTTGTTTCTTTTTTTTTTATTCTTCTTCCGTTTTTAATAGATATCTCATATTCTTTTTTGTGTATCATGAAGATCGAAACATTCGAGTGAACGATGGGCGATCCAATGGATAAAACAAAAGTCGACAAAAGATCTACTTTCGTGCGAACATCTCGATCCGTTCAGTGGTTTTTTTTTCCTCTTTTATTGTTCTTATTATTGGGCGAAAGCATAAAATACTTGATGGATCAAATGTTTGGAGGCCTGGCAAGATGTAAAGAACGTAAGTATGTATAGCGCGGATTTACACGAGACGAAGAGATCGCGCCGGCGTCCCTCGTCATTCCTTCCATGCGTAATATCTTCCTCGAAAGCGAGTCTCCAAAGTAACGCGTACAATGTCGTCTTACCGGCTTTGTATCACTTGAGACACCGCTCGAAATAAAAAGAGCCTACGTAACCGCCACGCATCGCCTTTGCGACGTTCTGCTCGAACACGCGACGATTGTTCTGTAAAACCTCTGCTGCCTCTTTGTTCAACGGATCTTCCGGATTTGGTTCCTGCAACGACGAACGGCGTGAAACATCCGAAAATATAGCAAGGAAATAGCAGCGGCGATCGTATCGTCGTCGGTCAGTTCCTAACGTTATACGAACCAGAAACAGATACTGGAGTCCGTAAACAATGGAGTTGATCGTTAAAACTGGCTTCCAATCCTCCCTCAATATATTCAAGCACACGTTACCCTCCAAATCGATATTTGGATGGTAAACTTGAGTTTCGCACTTGACCTTGGGAGGCTCGTGAGGATAATTCGGTCCAACCTTAAAACTAAACGTGAATCTTCCGCCTCTGTAAAACCCCTGGAAAGAAATGGTTCGGTTTGAAGCGTCCTTGAATCATCCTTAATATCCTTGAAAGAGCGAAATGGCAAAAACTTGACTCACCTCGTCGGGACAGATGATCAACTTGAAACTTAGCAAGTCATCGGGATCAGGGAATTCTGTCCCACACGTTTTTGGAAGATTTAATTCATTTATATCTGCAAACAAACAATCAACGATTTTGCCGAAAATGTTATTTGTTTTGGTTGCCAGAATTTCGATTAAACATTGGAAAAGAGAATAAAAGAAAGTTCGACGCGTTAGAATCGATCGTGGGAAAGGAAAATTGAGAGAGAGATGTTACGATATAGGGTTCCGCAATGACGTTGAAACATTCACCTTCACTGCATTGTTCGCTTTACGAAGCTATTTTCTCGACGTATACACGCATATGTACCTTTTGTAATCCTCAGCTGTGCCGCTGATGCCTTTTTCTGCGTTCCTGCCTTGGGTGATTCGCCATCTTTTTTCGCTTGTTTCAACGAAAATAATTTAATCATGTTAAGTTTATGAGCTCGAACGCTGTGTAACGAGGCATACAAAAGAATTTTTTTTTAGTCGCTGCGTCGCGTTGTTATCCACTAAAGACGTATGTCTCTTATGCTTATTTACGGAGATGCAAAAAAAAACAACCTAATAAATTTTTTGACAAGGGATATAACGATACACGCAACGCGGCAACACGCCGTCTTTGACTAGAGTCACGGAACAATCGTGGCGAGCGGCCCCTTCTGTTTTCTTCGCGAAACACTCCAGCCCGTCTGAAGGCACGGTCGTCAATATTTATATAATTTTTTAACCTACTTTCCTCATGTTCGCACCTCAATATACGTAAAAAAACGAAAAGCATTTTAGAATCAGCGAAAATGTATTTATTCCCCATGAAACGTTGCGAATTCCGTTTAACCACGATTAAACCGTGTGTGAACCAAGGGTAAAAAGAAAGCAGGTGAAAACTTGTCCAATTTATTTGATCACCACTGTTCTCCCGATTTTGCACGTGCAGACCTATGATTCTTCACACGAACAAATTCTCCAGAGATTCCATATCTACTTCACAATTTGTTTGGAAAGGCAAAACAAGTCTCAAAAGAAAGCACTAGCGAAAAAGCGCGTATCGTCGATTTTAACGGCCGCGCGGAATTGGCGGCATTCAAACACGCGATTTTTCTTACGATCGGAACAGCCATTTTGGTTCCGTTTCCCTGGTAACCGACGTATAAACCGATGTCATAACAAATCGTTCGCGGCGCATCGAGAATCAATGCCACCGCCGTTATTGTTCCGTCGATCCGAAAAATTCGAACGCATTGAGTACCTATCAATTATCTAAGTATGAGAACTCATCCAACTTGGGTCGACAAAGTTCAGGATAAGACGGAACAATGGTAAAGAACGATCACAATTATCACTCAATCTCCGTTTTAGCTATTTAATACTCCACTCGTCATTCACACAACATCGTGATCTTCTTTTGGGTTTTTTTTGTTGTTTCAGCATTTACGATCTGTGCTTTAATCCAGAAGGCACTCAGTTGGTCGTAGCGGCGGGTCAACAGGTGCTTGTTTACGAAACAACCAAAGGCGCTCTCGTTCAACCCCTCAAAGGTGAAAACAACGAACTAACGTCAATACAACGATAATTCGTTCAAATAAAACGTTTTTTTTCTGTAAGAAATCGTGATTGTTCTCAGGTCACAAGGATACAGTTTATTGCGTGTGTTACGCCAGAGACGGTAAAAAATTTGCTTCCGGAGGTGCTGACAAATCTGTGATAATCTGGACTTCGAAGTTAGAAGGAATATTGAAATATTCGTATGTGAAGAATAAAATATTATGTGATCAATGGAAAGCAACGTTCGTCGTAAGATATTCTGCGTTTGGGTCGGCAGGCATAACGATGCGGTTCAGACGATGCAATTCAATCCGGTGTCTCATCAATTGCTCAGTTGTTCCATTTCGGACATGGCCTTTTGGTCGTCGGAGCAGAAAGCTGTGCAGAAACACAAATCGGGCGGTAGAGTCAATTGCTGCGCGTGGACAAAGGATGGACAGTATTTGGCGATTGGACTGGCGACCGGCTATGTGTCCATTAGAAATAAGGTAGCAAAAGTTATGAAACAGATGAAAGGTGATTTTGTATTAAAATCTGGAAACCAACGTGTTTTTCTGATACTATCGATGTCTTTATGGGAAAATTCACAGAACGGGGATGAAAAGACGCGTATCGAAAGATCCGCTGGATCAGCGATCTGGAGCATATCCTGGAGTCCTTTGAGGTAGATTTTGAAGAGCTTTCCGAAAAGGCAATGCCCAAATGAGTTTAATGGCCCAAAATCTCAAGTCGATTTTCGACATTCTTTTTCCGCTGAGAACGATCTTGAGAATCGAAAGCGACAGAAGAGTAACAATATTCTTCCGCGAAATTCACTGTTCGCAGAGACGATTCGGTGGACGTTTTATGTATCGCCGAGTGGGGAGGAACCATATCGTTCTTCACGATAAATGGACGTCAGGTGGGTCGTGAGAGAGTGACAAATTTCATACCGCTGAGAGTGACGCATTTTCCCGAGGGTCAATACATTCTCGTGTGTGGGAGCAACGAAAAGTGTCTTTTGATGACCCACGAGGGTATACAGTTGACCACGGTGGGCGAACCGTTTTCCTCGTGGGTCTGGAGCTGCGCGGTTCACCCTTCATCGTCTCACGTCGTAAGCGCACAATTGTTCATATTGATACTTTAATCGCTACTTTCCTTTGATTTCGTTACAGTAACGTGAAATATGAATCGTTGCGTTATAGGCGATTGGTTGTCAGGATGGTACGATAAAGTATCTGCAGCTATCGTGGAACGTCGTTCACGGATTGTACGGCGATAGATACGCCTACCGTGAGAACATGACGGATGTCATAATCCAACATTTGGTAACGAATCAAAAAGTTCGCATAAAGTGTAAAGATCTCGTGTGTAGAATAGCCGTCTATCGGGATCGTCTCGCGGTGCAGTTGCCCGAGAGGGTAATAATATATGAGCCATCGGGCAACAGCGAGGGTATGCACTATCGCATCCGCGAAAAATTATCGCAAGTACTCGAATGCAATCTGTTAGTCGTCACCTCCAATCATCTAGTGCTCTGCCACGAGAAACGTCTGCAGAGTTTATCATTCGCCGGTGCGATAGAACGGGAATGGATTCTCGATAGTTCCATTACGTACATCAGGGTCGCTGGTGGACCAGCGGGCAAGGAATGCTTGATAGCAGGTTCCATTTTCATTTTTTATACGAGCCTCTAGACCACGAGTTTTCCTCGAGCAACTATTAACTACCCCTATGTGTCCGCTTTGTATACAGGTCTGAAAACGGGACAGGTAATGAAAATCTACATGGACAATCCGTTTCCGGCACATCTCGCCAAAGTGGACAGTGCTGTGAGATGTTTGGACGTAAGTTCGATGAAGGAAAAACTCGCGGTTGTGAGTGAGGCTGGCAACCTCGCGGTTTTCGATCTTTGCACCGACGAGAAATTACGAGAGTACGAAGATGTTACGAGTGTCGCTTTTAATCGCGCTTTTGAGGATATGATGTGCTTTTCCGGTACGGATTACTTGGCGATCAAAGTCGCTGATTTTCCCGAGTACAGGCAAAAGTTCAGTGGCTTCGTTGTCGGCCACAACGGCTCCAAGCTCTATTGCTTGAACGGTCCCTCGATCGTTACGGTAGAGGTAACTACATCGAAACTTCATCCATCAAACACATTATTTGACGTTTTTCTTTAATTTAAGACCAATCGTTGCTTCCGGTTCAACGTGGAATTACATTTTTTTTTACAGATACCCCTTTCGTCTTCCATGTATCGGTACTTGGACATCGGAATGTTCGAGGAGGCTTACGCGGTGGCTTGTCTTGGTGTCGCAGAGAACGACTGGCTCGCTCTCGGCATGGCGGCACTCGACAAATTGGAATTGAACGTCGCGTACTCGGCGTTCGCCCGAATGAAGAAACTCCGTTATATCGAAGTAGTTTCTGAAATTGAGGAGAAACTCAAGTCCGGTGAATGGGGTCGGGAGGCGTGCATGGCGACCGCTGCAGCAGCCATGGGAAGACTCAGGGACGCGGCAAGATTGTATCAGAAAGCTGGATTGCAACAGTATGCTCTCGATATGTATTCTGATCTTCGAATGTTCGATATCGCCCAGGAGTTCATTGCGACCGGCAACACGCAGGTAATATTCTGCCCGCAATCATAAAGCGATTTAATTTTGATGGAGGATTCAATACTGCGGCGGCAGGAGAAGTTTTTTTTTAAATCTTTTTCACTTCAGGACCGAACGATTCTTCTGCGACGACGCGCCGAGTGGGCAAAGAGTTTGGGGGAGCCGAGAGCAGCGGCGGAAATGTTTCTCTCTGCCGGCGATGTGCAACGAGCGATAAACATAATCGCCGAATATGGTTGGGTCGATATGCTCGTCAAAGTCGGCAGACAATTGGACAAAGCCGAGCGCGACAGTTTGTCGATGATCGCGAAGAAGCTGCGTCAGCTCGGCGCGACGCACGGCGCCGCCGAAATTTTCAGTCGTCTCGGTGATGACCCCGACGTCGCGGATGTTCTCGTCGATGCGCAAGCATGGCCCGAAGCCTTCGAGCTGGCGGAGAGAAATCCCAAATTGAAGTCGAGGATTTACGGTCCTTACGCGAGATGGTTGGCGGAGACTGGACGCTTTTCCGAGGCACAAGAAGGTGAGTTCGTCGAAAACAACGATCAAAGGGCTGAATGACCAATTGGAAACCGTGTTTTCTCCCAAGCGTTCCAAATGGCCGGACAACCCGAAGAATCCATCGGTGTACTGACGACGCTGGCACGAAACGCCGTAACGGAGAGACGATATCGCGACGCTTCCTACTTTTATTGGCTCCTCTCTCAACTCAGTCTCAACTTGACGACGAAAAGTCCGGACGATATGAAACTTACATTTTTTTCGTATTCCGACAAGGCCGACATTTATTACGCTTACCACGAGGTCTTCAAGTACTTGGTGAATTTTCTTCTAAACAAATCCTAGCTGTACAAAAAAGAAAGTTCGTGACGTTGTATCTACTTTTCTAGGAAGAGCCTTTCACGTCCTTGATGCCCGAGGCGCTGTTCAACATATCACGATACTTGCTAACAAAGACTCAGGGAATTCAAGTCGAGGGCGTCTCGAAATTGACGATAACCTACGCCCTCGTAAAGCAAGCTCGCTTGTTAGGTGCCAACGAATTGGCCATGCAGTTGCTCGAGCGTTTGCGGGGCATGAAAGTGCCCGACAATCTCTCGGCCCAAATCGAAATTTCCACCCTTGGAGCCAGAGCTTATCCGTACAGGGATCCGGAAGAGCTTTTGCCTCTTTGCTATAGATGTTCGACTTTCAACGCCCTTTTACCAGCGCAGAATGCAGCGAGCAATCAGTGCCTTCAGTGCGGCCTTAAATTTCAGCATTCCTTCGTCATGTTCGGTAAGCCTGTCCCGAATGTATTTCCACGAGACCGGATATTCCTGCGTAACCAAAAACCGGGATTTTCAGAAATTCTACCTTTGATCGAGTTCGAGCTCGATGAGAGTATAACGGATGAAGAGGCGCAGAGACTGATCGAAGAACCGATATCTGTCGACAATGGAACGATCCTCGTGGAGGATCAATTGACGTTGCCGTCCAATGAAGCTGATCTGTTTACAGCGAGGCTGATGCGATACGAGGTCAGTTCAGGCTTACAATTTTCCTGACTTGCATAAATTTACAACGAATTTCACCAATTCTTCACGAAAAAATCATTTAGATCCATTTACTTTCTAATAAATTCACGATTTATTCTTTCGTTTTATGATCTTACGCTTGACATTGTGGAGCAGGAAAAACTCGGTGGATCAACGATAAGAGTAGGCCGCAACGTATTGAAGAGCATGGAACCTTCGAGCGTGTTGATCGTCAAGTGGCCGAAGCCATTCAAAACTAGATACTTCAGGAATTTGTTGACCGATTTACAAGTGACTTTCTGCAAAACTTGCTTAAAGGTGAGAACAATCGTTGATATATAAAATTAAAAAAACGTTTCATCCTTCCGGAAAAGATTTCTATTCGTAATTTATCATTCGCAATTTGCAATGATACGAGTGGTAACAATAACTCATCATAATACGATTTACTTCCGTAACAATTATTATCAATCCCATTTATGTTCATAATAGTAATCAGATTTATTGTCATTATAGTAACAACGATAATTAATTACTTTCCAGCTGTTTCATGCGGACGATTACGAATTAGCGTTACTCCGACACGGACACTGTCCCTTTTGTAGGGCTCCGAACCTTCCCTCCAGTTAGAATCTCATTCGCGTGTACCTGACGTTTTTAATACTTGTTGTTCAAAGTAAAGAATAATGCTCGCTACTTAAAAAAAATATACGAACAATCCGTCCAATAAATATCGTTAATTTGTCAATATTTTCGGTACTTTATTTTACCCTTATTATTACGACGAACAACCGTATTAAAAAATACAAGAAATTGTCTCAGTTTTAAATTCACTTTACGAGAAGGAAGAAATTAAGCTGAATCATAGTTACGTGACGAGAAACCGAAATCTCTCACAAACAGAAAACTGTGAATGAATAAAATGCATATCTTCAATAGAAGTGAAATACGGATGTCGAGTACCGAAATTTATAGCGGCAGATAGCGTTTACCGAGAATAGAAGTCTATCCGCAGCGATAGGGGAATAAAATTTTTTTTTTTCCGACGTAGCGGTAAAACGTTTGACAGGGTAACACAGTTACGTCTCGTTGGCCGTCGCTACGAGATTTCGTATACTTACCCGAAGCGTTCGGTTTCGAGTTTGAACTCGCTAATTGTCATGATTTCTCGAGCAAACCTCGCGTATGTTTACACGTTTATACCGTTAAGCGAGTAAACACGAGACTGCTGAGTGAGCTTCATCAAGTGTCGGGTTGCAAGGATCAGATGATTTCGGTCGCTTTTCCTAAGATGTTCGGTCTGATTGTGGGTGGCATTCTCGCGTACCTGACGATCGTATCTGGTGAGACAACGCATCAGGATGGATCCTTGAGGGATATTGCTTCGTTGATAAGTTCCGAGGAAGCTTCGTTCGAAAGTTCGCAACGTCAAGGAAAATGTAAGCTCGTTAAGTGTTCAATAATTATTTTCGCCAAGAAACAAAGATACCTTTTTTTTCTTGCACTTGAGAAAAAATTACGCGCTACTTCCGGTCGGATTGGATTTGTAAAATAACTTTTTAAGTTCGCGGTACGAATACTTGCTGTAGAAAAAAATGTATCGCGCCAAATGTTGATTTGTATCCCTCAGGGATTGAGTACGATCCTCGTCGAAAAATCTTGTATCTCAAGAGTCCTTTGTGTCATTGCAGTCTTTCCGCTGTTCAGCGTTGTCAGATTTGCCAACAACGAGTGCTCCGCGGGTAACAGCTTTCAAGGCACTTGCTTCACGTCGAGGGAATGCAGGAATTACGGCGGTATTGCGTTCGGAACTTGCGCGGGAAAACTCGGAGTCTGTTGTGTCTGTAAGTATCTTAATTGTGAAAACTGTTTAAGATTATTGTAAAAAAAGAGAATATGTCGTTGCAAAGAATCTGAAACGCAATTTTTATAAATCGGATGAAAATAATCTCACTTTTCACGATCATTATCCATTTTCCAGATTAACGTCATCATCATTATTATGACCATTCTAATTAAGATTACTAACGATATAATTATTTCTAACCCGTAAAAATAATATTGTTTTTTTTTTCAAAGTTCGAAAATCTTGTGGAACAACAACCAACATGAACAACACGTACTTCGTAAATCCTGAATATCCAATAACATACGCAGGAGGTGTGACGTGTACTCTCGAAGTTTACCGTTGCAACTCCGACATATGCCAGGTATTAATTTATCTTATTATGGACGAAAGACATTTTTTTGTTTGTAATTATCAGTCGTCAAACTGAACAACGAATGAACGCAATTTTTGTGTGGTTTCGTTTTGCGAAGTTGCGAATAGACTTTTTGGACTTTAGCCTGGCACAGCCAAACGCGAACGGCGTTTGCGATTACGACTTTCTTCTGATCTCCCGCGGCGCTACGACAGTCCCGAGAATCTGTGGGGACAATCTCAATCAACACGGTACGGTTTCCGGAAGCTTACCATTTTTCAAAACCAATTGTATTTTTTATTGCTAATCGAATGTTTTTTTTTGTTTCGTTTTTTCGAAATGCAGTTTACGTAGAGTTCAACGGGGACACTCCGATAACTATTTCTATCCTGACTAATTCTGCATACGCGATGGCTCGACGTTGGAATTTAAGAATTCAACAGATTGCTTGTGACTCCCCCTGGCGGGGTAAGTTGGATTTTGATAAAAAGTTATTGTCCTCACTTTTTCTCCGTTTCGATTTGAAACTCCGCTTTGCGCACTCTCGTCGCGCCATATAATAGTGTTTTCGATGATATAAGAAAATCACTTTTGTATCACGTTACAATTCATGCAACGATTGACCATGAAATTTTAGCTCCTATCGGGTGTCTTCAGTACTACAAGACACCGACCGGTACAGTCACCAGCTTCAATTACGGCACCGTGGCAAATCCACGTGGTAAATGTTTTCTTCAAATAAATTCGGTGAAAACAAATCGGCGATCGAATCGTTGCGAATGTATGACGATATGACAAAACTTGACGATTTTAGTTTCCTCCAGTGGCACTACAGGGACTCGCCAGATGCAATATCTCAATTACGGAGTCTGCGTAAGGATGGCCCTTGGTTATTGCGCGATCGAATGGTCACAGGCGAACTCACTTTCGTTCACTGTTTCCGGGGATACTGGAGCCCTCGATCCGAGCGTTGGTAAAGTCTTAATAGTTTTTTTTATCATAATGCTCAACCACGGGAAAAATCGGGATTTTTCGTAATACTTTTCGATCAGGAACGGATTTCGCGCTATCTGGAACGGACTGCGATCACAATTTCATCATTATTCCAAATCCATCGGTAGATGGTACGCCAGTTAACGTGGATAGATTTTGCGGCAACGGATTCGTAACGGCAACATGTAAGTGTTCAACAACCATCCCGAACCCAAACAAAATTATATTTGGTGTAGTAAAAAGAAATCCATTATTTTCTGGAGTCAACCAATCACAAATCTGTCGCAAAAGTTTCTTCAGTACGAAATCTAATCTTTCTGACGGCGTCTAAAGCTATCGACTGGAAAAATCATGGATTTCTTTATACTACACCTAATATATCGGCAGACCTTTGGGTTCCTTTTTTTACTTGCCTTTGAAAATATTCGTACCGGATAGAGAATTTGTATTATTTTTTCCAGCGAGCTCCAAGCCTTTTGTCTTGTACGTGGTGACGAATCCTGAAGCCACTGGAGTTATGAACGACTTCGAGAATCGAGGGTTCATACTGAACTATCGCCAAATAGCGTGCGTCCCTTTTTGACGGGTTTATAAAGTTAACGCGCTTCGACTCCGCTGTACATTGTTAGTCTTTATTCGTTTCGAGTATTTAAGATTAAAGTTCCGTTGGTACAATTTGTTATCGGCTCGTTTGTACCAAAACGCGAATTCACTCGCGTTTGTGTATCGTTGAAAAAAAAAACGAAGTCTTTGTACCAAAAAAACCGGAATAAAGCATCGTGAGTGATCGGAACGTAAAATAAGCTTTGGACACATAAATACCTATAGGTAAACGCATATTTCTCGCCGCTAGAAAGCGAAACGGTTTTAACCGGGAAGAAGCGAGCTACCGCTGTGACTGTCCACTTTCTCCTTCATGGCGCTGTACCAAGTGCTGAGCTTTGTATTTTCGATGGCATCTTTGAAGGCGTCGCAGCCCTCGATGCTTCTGAGCACGCCGTAAACTGAAAGATCCGAGAGGTCTGGTGTTTGCCCACCCATGTACTGTCCACCCCTCGATTCAATGGCTTTCAACCAATTGTTGATCTCGTCGTAGAACGACTGTCTGACGTCTTCTTTAAGATTGTGCCTCTTCTTGAGCCTTTTGCCGATTAGCCACATCGCGCAAGCACCCACGTTTATCATCACGAAACGCTCCCAAGCAGGAAAGTATTCCTCCCATTTGCCGACCTTGAGGGAAAGATAAAAAATTATAGGGAATACGTTGGGCTGTCGGGGGCACGGACTTTTTAAATTTCGAATCTGGATTTCTTTGTAACAGCGAAATGTTACGTTCCTGGAGATTTTTTTTTCTTATTGGGATTTGGCTCGTCCGCGTTAAAGCAAATTCACTCACTTCTGAGAACCAATTGAACGTTTGATAAGCTTCCGATATGGTCCTGTAGACGTTCGGCGACAAGGTATGAACGAAAACTTCGTCAGCCCATTGCCTCCACTTCCGTTCTTCTCTGCAATCATTTCAGTCTGAATTTTTTCAATTCCAAAATGAAAATGTGCAAAATTCTGACTATAAAAAAAGTAAATGTTCCGAGCAATCTTACCCCACATCGTCGAGAGTTTTGCCTTTGGGCATCGTACCCTGATACATGAGGAAATATTTGTTGATGACGTCGTGCTTGAAACTTCCACTTTCGCTGTACACACCAATGTTCGGATAATACTTGGCGAGATCTTCCACTTTGTTGGAAGTGTCGTGAATGTAAGAAGCCAAAAGCGAAACGATCATGGAACTGTCGTTGAGCGGTTGATAACCGCCATCCACTTTAGCCAATAGTATCGGCACTTTTTTGTACTCCGACCATTTGATCTCGTTGCGCAAAACCGGATCAACCTCGACCACGTCGTACGACAATCCATAATAGTCCAAAAACGTCCTGACCTGAAAATGATCGCACGAAAACGTCATAGTTGCAAATAGAATACTAGTACTTTCATAATCGTGTGTTTATTAGTGTTTCTACAACCTTACAGCAAAACGGACATGTCTGGTACTGATAGAGCGTCAATTTTAGACCGGTTGTGTCGACGGCCGAAATTATCTGAAAGAAGTTTCGGTGAATTCTTTACAATCGACGATTCAACGTCGACGACACAGAAAATAGAATGAGCCCTTTTTTGTGTATCAGGGATAGATTTGCCAAATGCCCTGCATCAATAAATGCTTACTGGAATGCAAATTTCATTTTTTCGAAATAACTAGATGAAAAAACTTGAAACAACTAAATCTTGAAAAAATTGTTTGTAAAATAAGTGTTTTCTTTAGCACGCTACGTTAACTTTCTGGAGGCCTGTGCTGACTCAATACGACACCGATAATCGTAAAAATTTCAACTCGAGGTGGCTGTCGTCACTGAAATGATTCTACGGAAAGAATAATTGTTTCCAATATAGCATACCCTTCTGGACGGTGATATCGGTGGTTTGTTTTTCAGTACTGCGACCTCGATCTCTTTACCGGCGAGGGCAAAATTTTCGCGATCCCGCTGTCTCTTTCTAAGAGCATAACCTGTACCGATAGCGGCACCGACGCACCCGCTCAACAAACTCACTTTCCACAGCGACCATGATTTGGTAGGTTCTTCCACGACCGTGCGAAATTTACGGCACAACCGATTCTCAACGACGAAAGTATTTGCATTGAATAACCTTGAAGCTCTCGAGTACCTCGAAAGTTTGCAAAATACAGCCATCTTTTTTCCACGCTAAGGATACACAGAACTATCGCGGCGGAAGTAGCTTTTTGTTTCGATCCCGAAAGCCGAAACACGTGACGTTACGTCACGTTCAGCGCTGCCTACAATTTCCAACGTTTTGTTTCAAACGCGAGCCATTTTTATTCTACGGAACTCTCATCACGATTTGGATCGTTGATCCAAATGGACAGTTAAGGTCGTTTTGCTCACTTTTTCGTCGTTTATAAATCTTTCATTGCAACAATATCAAGGCGCTTTTCGAATTTTCGCGGTCTTTTCATTCTACTCCGACGTTTTTCATACGATGCGGTGAACGAGCGGTCAGCGTTCGACTCCAGAGCGTTACTTTCGAGTCAAGGAACGTTGTGCCTGGCCGACAATCGGAGCGGCGACCGCTGTGCTGTGTTCGGATCGGAGGTTACTTTGAATTCAAACAAGTGCTGGCGTAACGTGATAAAAAATAAATAAATTGGAAACGGGTGAGGCGTGAAGAGCCCGGTATCCGTTGGAACTGGACAATTCAAATTTAAGGTTAAAATGAAATGTTATTTTTAGAGATTTATCAAGAAAGAAAATTTTTAACTTTAGACCAACATTTTCATAACTTTCATCAAAGTTACGAAGCTGATTATTTTATGCATAAAAATGCAACTCATAAGAATTTAGTTACCCAAAAGAAGACTCTGAAAAGTCTCTTGCTTTTTCTTTTAGAATTTTTTAGAACTGGTCATGTCGAAATTCCTCAAAAAATCGAAAACAAATCATAATTCCTAACCTATAAAAAATTGCGTAACATACATGGGGGTGTTTCGGATACCCCACGGCATGCCGGATCTAAATTTTTTTTATGACGTCAATTAACCGGCCACCCTGTATACAGGGAGGGTAAAGAAAATCCAAATCGTAAGCACGCGAATTGGAATTGCCCATAAAAACAATGGCATGTGCCACGACACGGAACGATTATTTTTTCATACTTTTACAGACTCTTGGCGAAATTGTTCTCATGCAAACCGAAGGAAAGCGCTTTTTCATGGGCTACGAAAGCGTTTATATTTAAGAAACGTATATACGTATACAGGGTGTCCCAGCTAAGAATGTCATCCCTGAAATGGGAAGTAGGGGGTGAAATTAGGGAGTAGGGGGTCCCAGATCAATCCTTTAATAGTTATTCATTTTTTACGGTAGTCGATCAGACGCGCCCGGATTGATCTGAGACCCATACATGCTTATATCAATCGTCTTAGAATTTCACCCTCTACCTCCCATTTCAAGGATGACATTCTTAGCTGGGACACCCTGTATATTGTGAAACGTGAATAATAGAGTTCGGAGGCGTATGAAAAGGAGCGTCAGGTGGAGCCTACTTTCTTTTAAAATGATCCCAAGAAGGGGACTGCCGGTTTTACGCGATGGTGAGGAGCGAGCGGAGATAGACTGGCAAAACTGTTTGCCAGTACGCGCGCTGTCAGTCTACCGGACCAAGCGATCTTGGAAATCGGTGGTTTAATTCTTCGTTCTTTTCCTCGATCCGGCTATCTTAGCGAGGATATTTCGCAGTTGTGATTTTTCGTTCGGAAATTTTCGGAATATTTGAAAAAAAGTGTCGTTCGATAGGCCCAAGAGTGTTTTAAATATATTTCCATTGCGACTTTTTCGGTGAGTATTGATCGATTTTACGTGGATGCATAAATTTTATTTTCTTTCCTCGTGCCAGTTTTGACAATTTTATTTCTTTTTTGCAACGCGGATTAGGATGATATAGCGAGCAATGATAATTTCCAAGTCCAATAACTGGAATATTATATCGAGTGTTATAACATTTTTGTGCGATTATATTTTCGTATTATATTTTTTAATATTAGATTACTTGGATATTGAAATATTGATATATTTTGATATTAAAATATGTGAATATTAAAATGTTGATATATTTTGATATTATATTATTTGAATATTGAAATATTGATATATTTCATTGTTATATTATTTGAGTATTGAAATATTGATATATTTCGAGATTATTCTATCTGAATATTAAAATATTGATATATTTCGAGATTTTATTATTTGAGAATTGAAATATTGATATATTTTGAGATTATATTATTTGAGTATTGAAATATTGATATATTTCGAGATTATATTATTTGAGTATTGAAATATCGATATATTTCGATATTATTCTATCTGAATATTAAAATATTGATATATTTCGAGATTATATTAATTGAGTATTGAAATATTGATATATT
>JAPYZJ010003039.1:0-17906 GCA_030522765.1 Ophioninae sp. B BG-2022a | reverse complement strand
GATGGCCACCCCATTGTGTATGTTTTTATTTTTTTAAGTGAAGTTAACGTTGGATTTTTGTTATTGTTTCGTGTTCAATTTGATAACTAATAAACAAATAACTGAATAAAAATAAAAATATTTGTTTTATTTGATGTACTTCAAAATAAATTGCCCCAGAAAAAACTATGGCCATCTGTCCTCGGATTACCCTATAAGTTTGAGGTGTTTTAATTTATTTAATCGTTTGTATTTGTTTGTATTCGAATTTGTTAAAAGAATCACTGCTTACACCTTCTGAAACAACTTTGGCCCATGAAGGAGAAAAACTTTATCGATCCAACCAACTGTGTAACACTTCGATAAAGATTGTTATCTTCGAGATTGCCAGTCCGCGTTGAACTGTAGCATTTTCCAATTACGATAAGAAACTCTGTGAGCAAACTGTCCCGGTCTCTTTCTCACGCATCACAACCAAAAAAACATTCACCATATAATCGCGTTCGCGATAAGATTCATACCCAAGCGTGTTTCGCTAACATGATTATTGCCGAACTGACGATCACCGGAAGTCCACTGAGCAACAACGTCCGCCGACGACCGATCCGATCGACGAGAAGGTTGCTGGAGAGCGTCGCGATCAAGTGACCGACTGATGCGACTGCCACCATCGTCGACATTTCACCGGGGCTGAAGGGTACCGGCGAATCCGGCTCGAGAAATTTTACGATCGTTGGCGCCACCCAGCCTAACGTAGTTCCGATACTAAAGCAAAATATCGAACCTGATACGAAAAAAAAAACACTTTCCGTTATACATTTTCGACGAATTGAATTTTCGATTTTTTACTATTATACTTTCTATATATTTTTATTCATTTGTTCGACGTAAAAAATACAATTTTCCAAGCCTTATTGATTTATCCACATGTAAAAAATAATAAACTTTATAATTATTCACTTGACACGAAAACATACTTAATTTTTCTGTTATTTGTTTGATAGAAACATAATTTGTCCACTAATTTTTTTTATTCACCTGATTAAAAAAAATAATTTTTTTTATTTTTATGAATTACTTTCAAAATCATCAAACGGTTTTATCACTTTACACTAAACGAAAATATGTATGAAATAACGAATTCAATTAGTAGTGAAATACAATTTCATTCATGATTTTTATTTGTTTGCTTTTAAACTTAGTGAACTGTTTTGTTTATTCACTCCGTACGCTTTTTATTTATTCGCTTAGTCATTTAGTATGCTTATATTTTATCTCGATTTATTGATATTTAAACTTAAAAACGCTTATAATTTATTTTTTTATTTAATTTAATTTATTAATTATAAACCAAAACACACTTTAATTCACTTTATTCAATCATATAATTTATTAAATTCTCATTAATTTTATTAAATTGTAAGTGCATTCGGAAAAATGCATTTCTGTGATCAATGATGACAATTTATTTAATGATTCGCCAATGAAATATAATGATTTTTTTTATTCACTTCTCACTTTTATTCACTGATACTTATCACGTTTTAAAAATTCCTTTATAAATAAAAACGAGTTTTTTAAATCGGAAACGAGGCTTACACGTGAAAATTGCCAGGTACTCCAAAATCCTCGAGTCGTCAGGATTCGGATATTTTCGAACTTTGCCGAAATTATTCATTGCGCGCGAACTTTAACCGCTCAAGAAATAAGGAAAAACCAGGAGAGCGAACGAGTCTCGGGATTTCAAGGAAAGAGCCACGTTCACTCGTTCAACGAAATGTATTAACGAGACTAGCGGAGATAACGAGTGTCTGGATAGGTTGCATTATTGAGCCGGAACATTATCACGGAGGGGGCACATTAAGCTCGACGTAGGAGCCTCAAATTTTGTGATTATTCCGATACGGATTACCTATCTACTCTCAATTTTCCAAATACGATCATAAACTTATCGCTTGAAATTCTTCCGGCCTCTACAAAAATGTAAACAATTTTTATGCCGTCCAATATTTGTAATTATCGATAACGATGTATATGAACACTTGCGAATGACAAACAATCATTTTACCTTGCAATTACGTAAGATATTTTTTAACGGAGATTTTCACAAAGAATAAAATATCTGGCAAGGAGTGTAACGAATGAAAATAATTTTTCTCCCGTGGGATTTTCATAATTATCGATGAAAGAAAATATTAAACACAAACAATTATTATTATGACGAGTACTTGGAAGTATTAATAACCAAATATTTGCAGAAGAAATATTTGAAATGTTTGAAGAAGAAACGACGAAGACGGACTGAATTTCGTCTTTAAAATTATTGAATGTCGTATTAAATACAAAAATATTATTAACGATAATGAAATATTGAAGCATTTGTGCAAAGCAGCAAAAAACGTTTTTACAAATTTATTTCGAAGTGTTCGTAATTGTTGATGATGAAATATTTGAAAAATTGTAGAGCGCAAAGGAAAATTCACCTTGACAAAAAAAATTGATTTTTTCTTCTTTTATGAATTGGCCAATTCCGATCGTCAGTTTCCTCATTCCAACAATGTGTATTTTCCTAATTGACGATAACGATTTGATTTTCCAATTGATTATAATTACGAGGCGTTTCTATTCTGGAATATGTATCACCAACATTGGTAATTGCGCGTAAGTGAAATTATATTTTCATTGTCATCAACAAAGCCATTAACAACTGCGACAATTTTCCGCACGGGCACAGTTTTTCCTCGGTTCAAGGAGATCCCTGACGGAATGAATTGTGCAGGTGCATTCGAGACACAGGTTTCGACGGAGATTTTTTTTGCTCTCGGCCTCTCGTCGGTCCGACAGGAAAAAAATGACTGATTTGCATGTTGGCTCGGTGGTACCTAATTGTCCCGATCAACGGAGCGTGATTATGCGCCAGATTAGCGTAATAATGTGCGCATTGCATATCAAAGAGTATGACGTTATTTTGCGCTTCGATCTACGCATCCGCGAGTTAGTTTGATGTATATCATTGTACGTGAGCAATTTAAACATTGGCGAACGTTTGTTTCCTTAAATTGGAATCCTCTAAAAAATATAATTCTGAAACGTCAAATATTCGAGTTGATTGCAATTACAATAATCGTTTATTTTACTTTACAGCCTAAATGTTCTTTTTAGTTTTTCGGGCTCGATTAGGTTGGGTAAACTTGAAAAAAAAATCAACCGAAGCAAACCCAAAAAAGTCCCAGGTTTGAAGTAAAAATCAAACAACTCAAACATAAACAAAGGTGCATAAAAATTCAATATTCAAAAAGTTAAAAACATAAACCCAAACAAACCTAAATAAAGCTTGAGTTTTACCTGGTATCGATTATACCCTGATAAATACGAACGTATTTGGATTCGTTGAACTGAAGTTTTTTTAATAAGATTTATCGAAAAAGATGGTTCGTTTTGATTCGTTTTGGTTTTATTTCACATTGAGCTTGATTTTCATCAGAGACTTCGAAGAAAAAAAAGCAATGCAAACGCAAATATCTTCAATTGATTTTTTCAATACCTATTAAATCGAATAAAATTCGAACATTTGATTGGATGTGTAAAATGTTTTTTTGATTTTATAAAACGTCAACTAAAACTCCGGTATTTTGGATTTTTCTTTGTACAATCAAGCTTAAGTTCAACGCAGTATTCATTACGTCGAAACCCAATCCCGAACCCAAATGAGTTCAAACAATATCTCCAAATAATCGTGCGATAAAAAACCGTCCGCGAAGCCATTTTGAAAAGAAATCAATATTTCGACCAATCATTTCCGTCGTTGTTCATAACGACGGGAATTTTCGTGTCCGTTCAAGGGCACGTCAAAGTGATTTTTATTTACAAATATAGTCGGGTTAAAAAAATTGACAACAAAACTGCAGGCTTGCTGGGCCACATTGCGGGTTGATTACATGCCAGGATGGAGAGAGCAGGTAAACTGGTCGATAGCTCGTTTTGCACTCGAGCTGCTCTCGCGCACCCCTGGCCCTTTCGCCCCTTGACAAGATGAATTGACAGGTTAGTACAGAAAATAAACCCTTTTTTTTCCATCGCGCACCGCCGCCGCGACAAAAGCAATTTTAACGCTGATTTTTTTTTTTTTATCCACCATCCTCAATCCCATCAGACCTCCATCTGTGTGGAATGGAGTTCAAAGGGTCTGGCTGGGATATAATCGTTGCCGGGACATCCCAACGCTACGACTCTTTTTTCCCCTTTTTTCTCCACATAAACTGCAAAAAAATTTCGAAAAAGTCAATTGGAATGTCGAATGAATCGAAGCGCATTGCCGAATTGAAGTTTCGAAACCCTCTCAATTTAATTGCCAGTACTTCAAATTTATTCGATTTTCTCGAAAATTCTTTTTTGTGAAAAAAAAGAAAAAAAATAGGTAACGAATTTCTATCTCTCAATTCTCGAGAGAATCCAGACGTGAGAGGAAAGAAAAGAATGACAACATTCAATGCGCTGTCACAGTTTCGTGGAAATATAATTTCATCACTGGGTGAAAGGAGCGGTCGGGGCGGGGGGAAAGAAAAAACATGTGCAAAATCTCGGAGGATGATCTGGCGAACAATTCGTCAACGTCGCTGTCGTACTCCCCGTGTAAAAGTCGCACAGTTTGTCACTCGAGCTACCGAGATGGCACGTCACGTACAGCGACGCTGAAGGAAACAAAAAAATCTTTAAAGCCAACGAAGCTTGAGTCGAAAAAATCTTCGGAAATTTCCACTTAAAAAAAATTACTATAAAGCCAAAAATCTGATAATTGATTCTTCAAGATTGCCAAGAGTTTCAATAATCAGGGAGCAATTCATAGAATTAGTTTATGATTATCAGGACAAAAGAAATTAATTTATAAAGAGAATTTTTGAAGGTAAAAAATGATTGAGTCTAAATAACCAAAGAGAGTTATAATATTTAGACAATTACTAGAAATTAAAAAATCTTAAATTTAATTTCTGGCTGTCAAGTATTTTAATTATCAGGAAACAGTGAACACTAATGTGTAACCAGGTCAATTTGTATTTAACGCAATCGATGCAAAAAGAAGATGGATCAAAATTGCCCCACGTCCTGTAACCAAGTGACATATCTCAAAAAAAAGATAAAAATGTATTAAAAAATATGGCATACTTCCTAAGTTCATTTTTTTACACCTTCATATGGAAAAGTTTCTATGAAAATAGTTCAGGCGCTGTTATGAAAAATTCGTTCGTATGAGTATTAATGGACCGATTTTTTAAATTCTTTTTTTGTTCGAAAGGGTACCCCAAGGTAGCCCCACTGCCATGAAGTGAGGTTTCCGGTCTCCAGGATCCTGGAGAAATGAAAGTAAAATCTCAAATATAAGCTCATTTTCTTTCTATTAAGGTAGTTTTTAATATATTACATTTATTTTGTTCAATCAACAATCAACTGAGAATTATCTGCTTATTCATCTGATTATGAAAACGTGAGAATAAAAGCTTGAGCTTGAATGTTTGAATACTATAGTAATACTATACTATATTATTATGCAGAATTAAAATATTACTTTGAATACTATATAATAATACTGAAATTGTTTCTTTATGTGTAATTAAAAAAGGCGCTTCTGTTGATTTAGTTTAAAAAATAAGTGGACTGGGAATTTAAGGATACAAAGAAAAAAAAACATTTTTCTATTGAAAACATTTTTCTGTAGAAACATTTTTCTATCTAAAAAACATT
This sequence comes from Ophioninae sp. B BG-2022a, assembly GCA_030522765.1. NCBI lineage: Eukaryota > Metazoa > Arthropoda > Insecta > Hymenoptera > Ichneumonidae > Ophioninae sp. B BG-2022a. The sequence goes on along the minus strand of JAPYZJ010003039.1, from coordinate 12,188 downwards.
TCTATTCTATTTCGTTACGACTGACGTTTCTATCTCATCATAATGCAATAAGTCAATAGAAACAACAATAGAGTGAGAAACTAATAAAGTACAAAAATGAGCTTATTTTTGACATTTTACTTCCATTTCTCCGGGATCCTAGCGACCGGAGACCTGACTTTATGGCTCTGGGACTACCTTGGGGTACTCTTCCAAACAAACAAAAAATTTTTTAAATCGGTCTATAAATACTCATACGAACGAATTTTTCATAACAGCGCCTGAACTATTTTGAAAGCAATTTTGAGAAAATCCTCAAATTTGACGTTTCAAGGGACTTTCGGCGTTTCAATTATCGGGGAACAATTGATGCAATTAATTTGTAATTAGTGAGAGCGAGGAACAAAGCAGTTATGCCTTTGAGGCTGGAGCGACGAGTGGCTGGATGATGACGGAGGTATAGAAACGACCGCAAGGTGGAAGGGCCCGCGTCTTGGCAACTCCATCCGCAAGATTCACCACCAGACACAGCCGAGAGATATCTTTACCGCGCCTGCTTCGACGTTAGCCAGGATGCCTGAGGTCGACGGTCGCGGTATCGTGGAATCTTCGCCCCCGGGGCCACGAATTTTCAGCGCGATCTCCCCTCTACTAGGGTTCCAACAAAGCCTCGATCTCAACCAATTCCGAAAATCTCGTGGAAAACGGTTGTTCCGTTCGACCGGTCTCCCAGCCTCTCAGTTGCTCCATTTCCGCAATAAACGCTTATAAACGTTGAGACAGCTGGGTTCCAGTCGAGAAACGAGTGGAGCATCGCCACCTGGCGGATTTTCCGGTAACCACGAATCTTACGAGCGTTGGAAAATCTGGGGCCCAGACGCGAACCAAATGGGGCGTCGCACCCGGGCTGATGTTCCAAGAACTACGAGATGTATCACCGTTGGACTGAGTGGAGTCCAGGTGAGAAATGAGTAGGGCATCGCCACCTGGCCGATTTTTACGGAACCACGAAACATACCAGCGTTCGACAGTCTGGGGTCCAGACGAAAATCAAGTGGATCGTCGCCCCCGGACTGATGTTCCAGAAACTGCAAAATTTATTAGCGTTGAACAGACTGCGATCCAGATGAGAAACAAGTAAGACGTCGTCACAGGAATGGTGTTCCAGGAACGAAGAAACTTCCCGTTGTTCCACGTAAGGGTCAGCACCAGTGTGATCGAGAGAGTCGAAATAGAACATAAACTTCGTATTAATGGGATCGTACCGTTGTCGGCGAAATGTGATATAAACTTAACCGCAAGACAAATTGCAGCCGCAGCTCCCGACAGCCGTCTACTGGCGCAGTTTAACAAGTTGGTCTACCCGCGTCTCAAATTGTACACACGTTCAACTAAGTGGTTACTGTTCCGGAGTCCGACTAGCGCGAAGTACATTCACGAGTTGTACCTGCCTGCTGCTATCGCAAGGATGCATCTAATCAAACGCGAACGAGAGACAGGGAGGTTTCTCTGTTACAACGGAGTCCCTTTGATCGTTCCCGAATGCCAGTCGTCTCATGCGTACATTTGCAGCGTTGGAGATTCGCCTGCTTTACCTGTTACTGATTGACTGCGCTAGTTGTATCCAGCTTCAAATGGCAACCCGTCAGATACAAGAAACTAAGGGCTGGATGACATCTAACGGTTGAATTTAATCTCCGTGACTTTGACGACACCTCGGCTGCCCCAGGTGCCGGCAAAGGCTGGTTGTTCGAATTTCAATCCCAGGCAGTGATCATTCGATCCCGGATAATCCAGAATCTTCAATAATTCCCTTAAAAATGCACCGATCAACCTGGCGCCGACCGTTCTCCTTTAACGTCTCGCTGATCATCCCAAAGCCAGCTAAAAGTTCGTCACTGGGAAGCCCCCAGGGAAAATTCAACTGTAATTACCATCGTCGAAGCTTCGAGAGAGGTTTCAGCGTAGGTGACAAACGTAAGAATTGAGAAGACTGACTTTCGGAGAAGCTTGGGTTGTCCCCAGGTCTGGGGTTTATCCGGACCTGGCCCAGTTGACTAGATTTTGGACGATCCAGAATCTTGAATGATCTGTAAAAAGTCTATCTATCAATCCCAGTATCATCATCCCCCATTGGCAGTGCCCAAATCACAACAAACCCAGCAGAAAATTCATGACTGGGTACCCCTCAGCAGAAAATGTGCCCCAAAAATTACCATCGCCCCGGTTTCGCGTTCTATCGGTGACTTCTGTGTATCTAGGGAGGGTAAAAAATGATAACGCTGCCAATTTTCGCGCATCGACACGTCGCAGCAAAGCATGATGCCAGCACGTACCCTCGCATGAGTTTTCCCCAGGGTTGAAGTTTGTTCGAACACTGCTTCAGCCAATTCGCTCGTTGACTGTCTTGAATCCATATTGATCTTTCAAAAAATCCATCCATCAAATTGGCGGTTATCACATCTTTTGGACATGACACTAATCACCCCAATTCCAACAGAAAGTTAATCACTGGGAATACCCCGATGGAAATATAGCTGCAAAAATTACCATCGCTGAGACTTCCAGCTCGAGGGAGGATTTGCGCGTGTTTAGTAAAGGTAAGAAATGATAAGCCAGCTTTTGCACACCATAACAAAGCAGCAACGTATGAAAGGTTCCAGTTCGTATCCTCGCGTGGGTGTACCCCAGGTCTGAAAGCCCGGGATGTATGTGGCCTCCCAAGAGAGGGATATTTATGCCCAGCGTAGCGTGCGAGCACAAAGCATACCTGGAAAACCCAGACTAGGGCTAAAATTCGTTTGGCTCAATGCGAACCCCCGACCACCCTGCGGATCGAATAATGGAGGCCTTCCCCCTTCCTTCCTACTTTCCGCGGCAGGAAAACCGATCCTTTTAATGCAATTCTTGCACGGCTCACCCTCTTGCCACTGACAATTGGCTAGAGCGTTGCCACCCACTTTCTCCCCGTTGAAACAACAAAATATTTGCTGCGCGGGGTGACCCCCCGGCAGGGATAATGTTTCCGGCTCATACGCTGCCGTGCCGCGCTTCCGTTATTGCGAAATTCGAGCTTCAACTCCGTTCCTCGGTAATTATAGCAATGCTAACCCCCGCTGGTAGTAATCTCACAGATCCGATATTACACTCGGGTATGTGTGTGCAGGTATATGAGAGTGACCGCGTTATGGATTTCCGTGCGTGCGTGGGAGGATGCCGTAAAGTACGGAATAATCGAATGCAGACTGGCATAACTGTCGGATTGAGTTGTTTAAGTGGCCGTTTCATGTAAATATTACCACCGATTGCTATCAACCCCTCGAATTGGCTACGAGTCAGATGGACAGAGTTGCAGGGTGAAATGAGTTTATCATTCTAGACATTTTTGCATTACATTTCTTTGTTTTCGTTTCAGTATTATTTTTCGTATTTTTTGCAAACATTTTGTTTGCAAATTGATGTTAAGAACAATGGCGAAAATGAAAGTAACATTTCATTTTTCAAGCTTCTACCTTAAGACTTCAAAGTCTAACTACAGCTTTTAGGACTTTTACGAAACCACAAAAATTGTTGGTATTTTGAGGTGGACCCGGACGAACCCAAAATAGACACTTTTTTAGAACTTTTGGAGCAAATTGATGTTAAAATTCTTGATTATGAAAATATGCTTAATTCGTATTTTCTAGTCATGCCAATCCCTGAATCGAAAGTACAAAAATATAAAGCTTCCGTGCTATAGGTATGTGAAATTTCATCGATGAATTTTTTTTTCCGATTATAAATCTTCATCCCCGCATACTATTCAATTTTGACGATAAATGCATAATCCTTTGAATCATTTTATTAAGTTATAATTTATTAATCTCAATAACGATGTGTTTGATAAAAATAATCAATAATGTGTCATTAATCATAATAAAGATTCTTCTTATAAACGCAAGAATCAATTAACAATTAATAATAGTAAATATTTTTCTCAAAAAAATTCTTGTTAATCACTCTTGTATACCTACACATTTATTTTTATATCAATAATAATAAATAATAATTCATAATGAATGACACTTATTCATTAATAATAAATCAATAAATTTATTATCAATTCTAATAAATATTCGTATTAGAAAATGTATTTACTACTCCAACCACTATGGTATACGTTCCAATGTTCCCTCTCGTCCTTTTCTCTACTCTAGACAACATCGACGGCACCATAAATTTCCTCGTTCCAACAAATACCTATAAATCACAAGATACAAAGAGAGAGTGCTCGTAGAGGAATCCAGCGCCTCGCGAGCACGCAGGACAACAAAACCGGAAATACCAGGACGTACACGTGTCGCGAAACTGACACCCCGCCAAATCCGGTTATGCCACAAGTTTGTTTGGGTTTGTTCGGGTCTGTTTTATACGCCGAGTCGACGAACGTGAGGATGAGTAATTATTGTTAATTTCAATTTGTCAACTAGTCATAGCTCGAGTCCTGGCTAAGAATTGGATCCCCCATCCCGTGTGTTCAATTACGAAAATGGGTCGGAGAATTTCGCGCGGTAGCGCGTCCCAGAGGAGTTTCTTGGATCCTCCAAGATATCTTCCCGTCCCATTGTTACGAATATCTGAATAGCTCTCGGAATAACAATACGTTCTTTTGTCAAGACCTGATATGACGCGATACCAATTATAAAATTCTGGATCTCTGAATAAAAGTCATTATTTTGACCAAGCCGGGAAACCCCTTCGAAGAAGAACAAAATTAAAGTACATATTCTTTCATTTTCGGTGAATAGCAAGCTTAAGGGGCAACGAAAGGGTTCCACACTTTTGTGATGATTTTTTAATGTAAGTTAAAGACGTTGAAAATTAGTCGTAAATTCGAGTACGAAATACCAAGGGAAATGAAATTCAACAAAATTGATGTGTAAAAAACAATGGAGTCAAAAATTATTGTGCAATTAAAAAAAAATATTTTTTTACCGAGTCGTCGAAATTCGTTTGGGCATGTATAAGGTATTGGAGGCTTATTTGAGGCAAAATTTTCTGCAAATTATGAGTAAGCTTAAATTTCTGCTGGAAAATAAAATAAAATGTGAAAATAGCCAAAAAGTAGTTCTCAGGCCCAACCTGCTTGATCGACCAAACATCAAACCTGATGTGCTTCGTGACGATGAATTTTATCCATCGAGAAAATACAAATGCAAAGTATCGATCGTAGGTAAGACTGCGATAGTTTTGTTAAAGATAACTTTGATCTCTCATAAAGAAGAAAGCCTCGACAGTACCAACATTCAGCGAAGCTATGCACTTTTGTCGGTTCAACTTTGACTTTTCATATTTTTTTCGTACGATAACCGTCTACGAGTCATTCATGACCGATTGAGAAAATAATAACAACGTTATTCATTAGGGAAATGAGAGTTATGCATTGTCGGTAAGTTACCGACTTAAGATCTACTTAAAGATGTTTTTTTATTGATTATGGGTTTTTTGTGGTTCATTGGTGAAAGCAATTGAAAAATTTTTTTCTCTCTCAATAGAAAATTTCGCAACGCCGGCAAGTTACCGACTTGACTAACGAAAATATGACAACTCATTCAGAGATCAAGTTCTATCTGCAAAATTCGTAACAAGCTCATAATTTTACATCCAAAAGTTAATCAAGAATTTATTTGAAGCCCTGAAGTGAAATTAGTCATCACTGAAAAGATAGCTTCAAGTGGACTGATGACGAGCTATTAGCCACTTACGATTAAATAAAAAATTTGAAACGCAAAGCCGAGGACCTAACTTATCGACATTTCAATCGGTAACTTACCGATAATTTTAAACTTCTATTTTTCTTCCGGAAGGCGATGTCACCAGCATTCTAATTGATATAACATTCAACCACAAATGAACCTCAAACGATCAGTAAAGAAGAAAAACAAGAAGCCAAAGTCATTTTGTGAACTTACCGATTGTTTTCAACTCTCATGTTCCAAGTAAAGCAAGGCAGCAGAAATCTACAATCGTTCTTACTACGAATCGTCGTCAGCCACAAATTACTTGGAAACGAATGATGCAAAAAAATTTAAACAAAAAAAATGTCGATGTTTTCTGGTCCAATTATTTTCCAGGCATATATTTATTACCCGATGGTAAAAAGAGGTCGGCGTTTCAAACATTTGCCTTGACAAAATCCAGGGGTCACCACGGTCACACCTAACCTTAACTTCGTTGAAGTAAACAAAAATGCGTGTATACCCATGACAAATAAAAAACAAATGAGAGTATTTATCATTCATTATTGCAACTCATGAATCTCTAATTGTTGATTTTTCTTCGGAAATACGAATTTTCTCGACGCAAAAATGAGTTTCCCATCGTGCATAAAAATAGTGAGTAACAAAATTCAAACTCATAGAAATTCCGCACTATTTTTAGTACTTTCGTTCGCTTAATAGAAATTATTATTTTTTAGCTTGACTTCAATTATGCAGATCGATTCAATGGCGAATATTTCAATTCATTTTTTACATTTTAATTTTTTTTTTTTTTGATACCCGAAACTCAAACTCAATTTGACCGTCCATTTTTCCAAAGCCACCTTCCAAGAATCCTCCAGCGCAGAGCAGCAATCAGAACGGCTTTGACAAAGCGGCTGTTACCTACGAGGAATTGACAGCAATAGCCAACTCTGTCTTTGGCGAAGGTCGATGGAGCCACGGGATAACCAGCCAAACGGTCGGTGAGTGTCGCGGATTAATGCATTTAAGCAACGTACCCTTTTTCTCGCATGTAAAACATTTTCAGCTTAGAAAAGAAAGCTACCGCTTCTTATACATTTCTTCTACGCTGTCCGTCGATCAATGTCGGATGGAGACGTTCTTTAGGCTGAAAGCATCGTACGGAGCGACCGATCTCTGAAAACATTTTCTAAGCAATGCTCTTCATTGCAAAATTGTCGCATAGAGAGAAGACATTCATGAAACGGTGCTAATTTTGTCCTGTCAACTTTATTGAAAACCTTTCGATCGGTTGCACTTGTTTCCATTCGGCTCAAATTGGTAACACGCTCGGAGAAGCAAAAACGCTTGGCAGGTACAACTTTTGAAAAATTTACGAATGACGCTTTGTAGATTTTATGGAATACGTGATGGGGAAGTATCAGGTGGGTTGCGCGGCCTTTGTTAGAGTCCAACTAGCCGATGATACTTTCCACGAGGCGATGGGCTACAGCACCACGGAGTCAAGCGTCAAAGGGACTGCCGTACAAAACGCTCGTTCGGTACGCCTCTCCCTTCGCTTTTTTTGTCAGCTTCGTAGGAAAAACAAAATGCCCCATTTTTGTAATCCAAGTAAAACCATTATTTTACTTGATCGAAAGTTTTATTCTATTTCAATTTCATTTTATTTAAATAATTCGATGTTTTTATTTCGGTTTATTAAAATGAATTAAAATGTGTATGGGTTGAAAAACATAACGCAGCTGTCCATTGCACTGGCACTGAAGAAAGCACTCCTGTGCTTCGGCGGTGTCATCGCAGAGAAGGTTACCGAGAGTGTCTGCAAAGCGAAGAAAAAGCAGCAAGACAGCGATAGATCCCAGGAGGAGAGAGTGAGCGAGCAACCTACAAAAGTACATCAGGTGCTGCAAGAACACTCCAGCAGGGAATCCAAAACAAAGGAAAATCTGATTCCTTGCATCGAGGAAATTTCTTGCAAAAATGCTTCGAGCAGATCCAAGATGTGCGCTACGCCGACTCGGAAGAAAAGTCCCAAGCCGGTCGAACTGATCGGTAAGAATCATTTACAGAAACGAGTATCGCAAATGCTTCGTATACAGTACTTGATTTCTGTGTTGACTCTCGAACACAATTAATTATTCATGACATCATATTTTAACGACTAATTATTAATTGATCCTAATAATCGATTATTAAGCTATGTATTAATTAATTCATATTAACAATAAAAGATGCGTGTTATTTTTTGAAAAATGAAAATGATAAAATTATCAAAAATTAAATTGACATAAAAGAGAAATAATGGAAAGTCAAATATATGAGGTTGTAATCACATGAAAAATCTAATATAAATCGAGACTACGAATAAAAATAAATATGAAAAAACGTATTATTTCATTTGAGACTTCTATGGATTTTGTAGTCCGTATAAATATCTACACGAAAATTTCAGACGAGGCTCCCATCGCTGTCACAGTCGAAGCTGCACCAATGGAAGGAGATAGCGTAGTGAGCCACAGCGTAGGATTCAGCGATAAGGATCCTAAACCTATTCCCATGACCGAAGAAGAGATCCGTTTGGAGAGAAAGCGAAAGCAGAGGCAGAAACAGGAGGAGTACAAACAGCTGATGAAAGAAAAATTGTTGAAAGCTGATGAGAAGCCGAATCCAAGATTTTGATTCTCATTGCGTCTCGTCATCCTTGCACACCCCGAGAATTAACTCAATAAAATATTTTTATACTGCATTTACAAGCTGAAAAATAAATCCCTAGGCTGGATAAATCCCGAGACTTTTCGTTCAGCTGTTCGAGCGTTCTTTTTTCCGGTTTTGTCCTCACAGTTGGTGCAGAATTAAACAAAATCACCATTTTTTGAAAAATCATGCCTCGCGCCGATTTCTACTCAAAAGTACAACCGGAAGTTCCAGAACTGGAAATAACTACTTTCCGGTGCTCTCGCCACCCTTCGATGCTCCCACTACTCTCCGCAATCTTTTCGTTATCTTTTTCGCATAAAGTTTTTTTAAATTGTCTTAAAAAAAACCTCAACAAATTTGATGTTGAAAAAATAATTTGAAAAAAGACAACATCGAATCGTACAAAAGAATGAAAAGTAAAATTAAAATTCGTTTGAAAAACGCTTTAAGGTATCACTGCATAAAAAATCGGCGAAATTCTTGAAAATTTGAAGAATTATAATTCTTGACAGAGCCATACATGAATTATTTTCGAATTGTTCATTTAATAATTTAGTAGTAATAAACATATGAATTTAACGAGGTTCCTTATAGAAAAAGAGCTTCTGCAGATGTTGATGATTGGTAAACGAACGGAACGAAGGCAGATCGCGCTAGGTTTAGTTTCAAATAAGTAGACTACACTCCCATGTTTAGCAGTAAAGGAGATCCGCAAACAGCCCTGAGATATTCGGCCTCAATAAACAAAAGTGAAATAAATTGGGTTTTTAAGGACTAATATTAGTATATAGCCCTGTGTAATTAGGGTTTTGTTATAACATGGGATATGAAAAATAAAAACTTTGTTTCAGACAGTAGTCAATAAATCCTATTAACATTTGTTCCCGCTATTAGGTTATGAGTTTTAGTGATTTTAATATGAGATGAAACATACTTCCAGCATGTTGAATTTATATTCCTTGGGTGCACATGATCAGGGATTTTACAGAAAAAAAAACGAATTCAGGTTAACTGAAAATAATTTATTCATTGTTTTCCACATCATCAATTATTCATATATTATTGAGATGCTGGGCGGGAGGTACCACATTGTACCTCCATTGTACCATTGTATATCGATTTTCATATCAAATCATTAAAATAACAAAACAACAACAAAAAAAATACTTTATCTTCAATCACTGTTTCGTAATAAACTTATAAAATACATTTCGAAGTGAAAAGAAATACAAACCGAACATTATAATACAAATCTTTTACTGAGAAAAAGATTTTTATTTAAAAATGGCATAATATGGCAATATCGGTTGTTATTAACAACTGCAACGCGAGGAATACATCAACTGACTTCTCTTCATTATTAATTCCTTTTTCCTATGTTTTTTTAAGAAATGAAAAAATAAAGTAGGGCTTATAATTATTTAAATATTTTTCGAATGGTCTAATACTTTGTCTATCGAGGCCATGAATCGCCGATCTGCTTTATAAAATAGTGAAGTATTTATTTTAACGATGAATTAATCAACAATCACTGTAGAACTCAATATATATTGAGGTTTTGGATAATTACTGATGATAATAAAATGATCGATACGTATTGATGAAATTTAAAAAAATGAGAAATTTTTCATTGGTCGGTTCGATCAAACGTACAGTCAATGACATAACCTCACTCAAGTACATGACATTATCGTTGATTTGGACTTCGAATATCTTAAGTGTAGTAAAAAGAAATCCATTATTTTCTGGAGCCAACGAATCACAAAACTGTCGCAAAAGTTTGTTTAGTACGAAATCTCGTCTTTCCAGTGCCATTTAGTGCACCAAATCGGACTTATACAACGCGAGATACAAGTGACTAAAGCCATTTATTGGAAAAATCATGGATTACTTTAAACTACACCTAATGATAAAACCTAGGATAATCAACATTTCTAACTGTCAATTTATTAGTGAATTAGCTATTTGTAATGTTGAACACTTACGATCCAATCTGGTAAATCAACGATTCCCCGATTCCGGAGAAACTTTTAACCCGACGGTCTATCCAGTTATACCTTGAATACTGAAATTCAAGGTTATAGTTTCGTCGACAAAAAAAAATCTGGCGGAAAGAACAAGACAACGAAATTTCGTATGCAAAGTTTAATTGCCCGTCAGTTCATTTCATCGTGACATTAATTACCTATAATGCGACCTCGTTTATACTCTCTACGACCCGCGTTAATGAGATCTACGTATTGGTTGGGGAGAATGGGAAAAGGTCAGCGGCGTAGGGCGTAGGGCGTGGGGAGGGGGGGGGGAGGGGGAGGGGGGGCAGGAAGTGTGTATGATTCGCACGCAAAATCTATACTACGAATCCACGGTATATCGTTGTAATAATTTTCCTCGCCTTACATACCGTAGACGCCTTTCGCAACCCTTCTTCCCTTCTCAATTTGCTCAACGTTTACTTTTTTCGCTTCCTAACATCTTCATCTTCGCGCTTCACCGTTTACAACGTTTCGATTTCACGCAGCGACAATATTACGATCAACATTCAATATTCATACGCAATTACGAAATTTTAACTTTCTGTGCTCGATTTAATTAATTCTTTTGGTGGGACTGAGAAATGAAGTTTTAGTGAGACACTTACAAAACTCGCTTCAAATCCGTCGTTATTAATGGTTATTTTTCTTTGTTTTCTTCTTCTTCATCTTGTCCCCGTTTTCACTTTGGTTTTACGCAAAGCGTTTTACTTTTTCTCGAACCCTCGTATTTTACAAGTTTCAATTTTCGATTTCCACTCTTTTTTTTTGAGAGCCCTGCTTTTTTCGAGAGCCCTGCTTGGGTTTTTGGATATATATATATATATTTTTTTGTTTGTTTTTGTTTTTTTTTTTAAGAGTCACTAATTGAGCTTCGATTCGGTTGCAAAAGCTATGCTGGAGGCCTAGCCGAGCAACCAGACAAAAGAAGGAAAATCCTCGGTCCTGATATTTCCTCATTTTTTATTTATTTATTTGTTTATTTATTTAATATCTATACGTATATTATTCGACCCGGAAATGAGATTCTGCTCGCGGCACTTTTACCTCTCGCACACACACTTTCTCTTTTGTTTTTTTTTTGCTACATTTAAAACGTACCTGGAATTCGCTAATGTAGATCTTTTTTTTAATCGTATATACAGGGTTACAGCAAAAGTCGTGCTACATCCGTTGAGGGCGTGGAGTACCTTTTATTTCTGACTTATTTCACTATGAAACACCCTACCCTAAACTTAACCCTTTTCGAGGTATTCCACTTTTAATTATTTTATGGAAAATTGCCGATTTTTAGGCTCCTAAATTTATCTTCGTTTATTTTGTGTGTCTTCTAATTATTATTATTGCAGTTTGACATGTGCAATAAGATGCTTTAGAATGTCAATCATTAAAATAGTGCATAAGTCAATTGAATAGCCCGTAGTGGACAATTGAAAGTTAAGATATTAAAAATATATATTAGAAAGTTTATTTTTCTCTAAGGGATATCTAAAAAAAATATGATGGCACTTGTTCGGCAGATGTGTTTTTAAATATCTACGTTTCATCAGCTATCTAACGAGGTATAACAATCTAGGATTTGTATTACATTTCGTGGAAAAAAAATAGTTGGGACGCTCGAGGTAGCAGTTCTAACGGTCCCGTGCCTATTGTCCTTAATGTTAAGGATCACAAGTATCCCTTACCGGTCTCTACAATATTTTTTCTTTCATTCGCACCTACATAAATCGTCACTTGTCTCGCTCGCTCGGTGCGTCTT
>JAPYZJ010003038.1:0-17911 GCA_030522765.1 Ophioninae sp. B BG-2022a | reverse complement strand
GTGAACTTTCCGGGAAAACTATAAGAGATATCGATACGATTCCAACGCGATTATTTAAGTCAGGCAAAAACCGTTTTCAAACACACCAAATAAATCTCCGTAGCTAATAAGAAGCCCACCCTACGACCTTTCGAAATTTCGTGATTTTTGAGATTCCGGAAAAGTGACCGGGGAGATCGGAAAATATTTTTTCCGTTTTTAAGCTCTTAAAAGGGTCTATTTAATCGGAAATTTTCTGCTGATTACGAATATGCCCGACATTTTGCCGAAAGTACAAAATTAGACTGGGAATATCAAAATTGGATTCGTAGAGGCGACTTGTTCAGGCCACCCTGTATATTCGTAGACATGTACACAAGTATAGAGATCCGTATGATGTTTCTTTCGTAGTGAAAAAGAGTGATGTTTATATCTCCGAGGATTATGCCGTAGCTCGATACAGGCTTATAATAAAGAGGCAACACTCGTATTTTCGTGGGACAGCTGAGCATCGAGACGAGCCCTAAACCCAAACAACCCCAAACGAAGAATGAATTCGGAGATCAAACGAGAGTGAATGAGACAAAAGTGAGATTGGCGGGAGCCCCCCCCCCCTCCTCCTCCCGCCCGCAGGGAGAGAGACAGGGAGACAACGTGATGCGCGACGGGCGGTTAAATTATGGTAATCCACGAGAGTGCCACGAGAGAGTTCTCCGGCAGTGAGAGGCCGCATCTGAGCATCGGCTAGAATCCGGCGAGCACCCGCGCCAACCGTGAGCGCACCGGCTATTTAAATTCAGTTAACGTGACACGTCTGATTCGATGCCGCGGGGGCCATCTGCCTGCGAATCCCGTCCGTTTTTTCAGAACGAACGTCTTCCTCTCCTAACGAGAAACGCGTTCGTTTCTCTTTTCTTCCGCTCTTACGCGAGGAGTCGAGCCGGAAAAACCACATTCTCGAACATTCTCGAAAACATTCATTGAATATTTATGTATTTCCGTTTTTGACCGGTCCTACCGCACCTGGCCTTGAAATTTACCGACTCCCCTTCATTTCAAAGGGTCCCCCTCAATTTTGACCTTGGAATCCGTTCTTCGGTACACGTAGAATCAACGGTTCTGAGGTAGGCGAGAAAAGATTCAACCCAAACCCAAACACGCGATTTTCATCGTCCTCAAAAATCAGCCCTTTTGGGTATTCTCCGTTCGGTTCTCGTTGGAATCTTTTGATCGTACAGAGACCGCGAAGAACTTTGGGAATAAGTAGGGACGTAATGGGAGTTTTATCGTGGATTTATTGGTCAGAGGATACACGAGAGTGCAATGACGCGGGACCCGTAAACAGCCGCGAGCACCAACGCGAATCTCTCGTACCTCGTGTAATGCACCATCGCGGCTATTTTATTTATTTTACTCTCCTTTTTTTCGTGCCGAGTACGAGCTTTATGGAGACTCCGTCTCTCTCAGCCTGTATCGTCCGGTAGGGAGAGAGGAGACCGGCCAGACCGCGGCTTTTATGCGAGCCACGTTTTATTGCGATATCTAATTATAATCCCGTCACGGTACTATTGTGCTTGACTCCGAAGTCTCTTGCGAATATAAGCCAGTCGCGACTCCTTGCTTCTCTTATTTCAACGCCACTTTTCTTTCCACTCCTGCACTTTTTCTTTTTTTTCTTTTTTCTTTTTATTTCGACGACGATATAAACTTTACTTCTGTCATATATCCAGCACGCTTTCTCGATCCTTCCTCGCGTACCGACATATTTTTCGACGTCAGCTGAACGCTGAGTTTTCGCCACGCTCGACGAGCTCACCCACGGGCCGATCCACCTTGACTCGATCGATTTTCGACCCCAATGATTTCTCATCGTTTCCGTTAACTTTGAGATTCGACTCGTCGCGTCTCTTTTTTCGTACACTTCGGGGACAACGATTTTTTTTATTATTCACTCTAGTCACTTTTTCAAAAAATTAGTCGAATTCAAAATCATCGTTTACAACCCAATTGATTTACAAGATTCAAAAGAATCAGTTGGAATCCTAAGAAAAATTTTCTTCCAGAAAGCAAAGTCCCAAAAATGCCTAACAATGATTTCTTTTCACAATCCAAATCGGTCAACAGTCACGAGTTGACAGGAATCTGGCAAAGTGAAGACGGAAGAACCCGTGTGCGTACGACCGTGCGGAATCCATCAAGGGATAAGCCTAATATACCCGGAAACGTCGGATCCAAGTGTATCGATATTACGAGGCCGATATAATTCATGAGATTACGACTCGACTGTATTCGAATTCCAGTTTGTTTCTTTCTTCTCGTTCGCTCCTGGTATCGGTCATGGCGTATCTGCCACTTGTCAAATCAGTGTCGCGAACTCGCTGCCCGCTGCTTTCTCATTTCCCGAGAATAAAAGTTTTTCCTTGTTCGTTATACGAGCATTCTCCGGCTGTCGTTCCAGTTTCATGGCTCATAATGGATTCTTTTCACGCAATATCGCGCACACGCGCGGCTCGCGTGTCGCCCCGGTCCTCCTATCGCGATCACATCGACGATCTCGCTGTTTCGTGCCACACTACTTTCGTGTGATCAACGCTTTTCCCGTCATAGGCAATAAAATGTGCTAACCAGGGGGGGGGGGCGAAAAAATAGAGTTTTTATCGAATAATTTTCGAATGGCTGTGGTTGGTCACGTGACTAGCTGATGATGAAAAAAAATGAGCGAGACTTCTGGGAATTGCATCGTCATTGGGATTTCGTCTCGTTTGGATGGAACGTTCCGAGATGACAGCGACGAGTCACCGGAGAGCACGGTCGATCGATCATCGGCGGTTTGTCATTGGGAGTCCTCGATCGCCAGCGAAATTAATCTCGCGCTGCAATCAACGGAACTTCTCCCAGTGGTATTCGTATCCTCTCGCTCAAAGGATCGATCAACGCCGAACGATCACCCAACGTTTTGCTCGAATTATATCCCCCTTTGAGACTTTTCTTTATTTTTGTCGGTATTGTGACGTTGCTACAGCGAAGCGAGGCGATACCATCATTTTCTACCCAAACGTTCCGTCTTCATCCTCGAAGAGCCGAAGCACCTGCTGAAAGCTCTTTTTTCATTCCATCAAACTTTTTTCTTTCATTTTCATTTTTTGCAGAGTATAATCGATAGGGAATTTCAATATACGAGAATAGTCGAAATAACAGTGACGCTATTGAGAAGGGAGCATATCGGATACTTTATTTTATAATAATTAATTTATGAATTATTATAATATAATTATTTCAGCATTATTTTATCTCGAATATTTTGAAACAAATGTGAAAAATATTTTACGTGTCGGGCTGCCAATGGTAGGAATGAATATTAATATTTTTAATGAATATTAAAAATAATAATCCATCACGGTATAAATAATTTATCAGTGCTTGTAACCACCAGGATCAATATTTTTTTCAAGATTAATACAGCATTGGTTTTTGTTATGAAGTTGGTAACAGCAGGTATTCCAAAAATTCTTCCAGTATTTCCAAAGTTGAAACTCTACATTACACTTTATCGCGCAGCGATGAATTATTCTCCAGTAATTTTGCACTGGCTTTGCAAATGTCCTTCCAAATGCGGTATACCCAATTCCCCTGGTCGAGAAGTGAATACAAACATTCCTAAATAGGGATCGATTAATCCGTACCTTTCCACGGGAATAAGAATGAAGTTTGCACAAATGAAAGTAGAGTTTGCTCTCTCCCGGCGTAAATGCCCCTTCGTTAAACAGAGCACGACAAAGCTTGTCTTATTACCATTGAGAGAAGGATTCTACTTTGAGCTATGTACAGTGGGAGACGAGAATGTTGGAAAATATTCTTCAATTCCTCACTGTTAGGGAATTCCAGAGGAGCGAGGGTGTATCCTTCCCACAGCCTTCCCCTCCGGCTCCCTTTGGACCTTTGGACTTGGGCGAAGGTCATACCGGCCTGAGCATTGTTTTTTTCGGTGAGAAAAGATGGTCGAGTTGCCTCGGTGGTACAGTCATCGGTGGTACCCTTCGAAGGCTCATCAAATAGACCGAGAACCGAGCATTGCCAACTTTGCTTTTCTTTTCTTCATCATCCACGCGAGTGGCTGATCGCTCCACCTGGCATGTTCCAACATTCCTCCAGCTGAATTATTTACGGGTGAAACGCTTTTTTTCAGTCTGCTAAATCAGCGTCAAAGGGGGCGGCGGCGGCGGCGGCTCCGAGATGAGATGCACCAATAAAAGGAAGCAAAAGAAAAACGAACGAGAGGGATGAATGAGTCCGAGAGGGGGAAGGGGCAAGAGGAAGAAGAAAAAAACGAGGAAATATTTTAGCCAGGGACCTTCATCGTTCTCGTGGGAGCTTTTGCAATCAATATTGCAGAAAAGGTGGATGGTACCCCGGCACGATGAGAAAAAGAAAAGCCTCGCGAAGCTACGAGGGAAGAAGGAAGAATCGAGGATCGAGGAGATGGGAAGCTTGCCCAGAGAAAGAGTGGGAGGACCTGGGATGCTCGAGCTCGAGCTCTTTCAGGAAAAGTCAGCTCATAGCTTGCGAAGCTTTACAATGAAACGAAAGAAAGCTTTGCAAAGGAGGTGGGAGCACAGAAGAGAGTCCTTCCTCTTTTATCCACGTCCTTCATTTATTTCGATTCCCTTTTCTTTTTTTTTCGATTCTCGTTTACCGTAATGCCCCCGAGCCACGGTACTCCTTATAAAGTACATTTTACAGAATTGCAACTCACCGTTACCTACTCGTTGATTCTTTTCCTCGCCCTAAAATATCCAACACTCAACATTTTTTATTTGTTATTTTCAAAAACTGGGCTGCTGACTTCTGAATTCTTTTGAAATTCCCTTTGAGAGTCCAACTGAATAGGCTCCTTGAGATTGTACGGATTGTTATTGGTAATTGGTTGAATCTTTTTCAACATCGATAAGAATTTTTCGCAACATTAAGAATTTATAAATTTTTCGTATTAAAAAATATGCCCAACGTTTTCGAAGAAAATGTAAAAAAAGGAGCCCTGACCCATTGAGAATAAAAGTAGACTGTTTATATATCACATTTACTCGAAGCTACACTCGAAGCTTTTCTTCGTTCATCCTTTAATCGTGAGTGTTGACTTTGGTTTTTTATTCCGGTGCTCCGTTTCATCACTCGGCTCTTTCTTTTCCTCCCTTTCTCTCTCTTCGCTGTGACGAGGTGTACGCTTTTTTTTTCTTCGAGTTCTTTATTAAAAATTGAGGTTGCAATTTAGCTCTGGGGCACGTTGCGACCCCTCGCGCAAACCTCTCTAAATAAAGAAGCCGCAGGGCGAAGCTTTTATCGCTCTCACCCGGGCGCGAGCTAAAATGGGGCAAAATGGCCACTCTGCGAGGGAATCTTTCATTGCCACCCCTAACCCGAGCCTCGGGCATTTTTGTCCCCGACGTCCCCGCTGTCCCCGACGTTTCACACTTTTCATTCCAAAATCAAAGTCGACGACGTTACTCGAACGGGTTTCACCGCCCAAACTTTCTTCGCCGTAAATCTACAGGTAAAAGTTCAAAAAACCTTTGATTATGACGTATCCGAAGAGTGTCAAAGTCTCGCTACTTTTTCACGTTTTTTTTCTTCAATTTCAAACAAAAGGATCCAATAAATGGTGTGACTTTGCTATCGTGACGAAATTTGGCATTTTTTTTTGTTTCATATACGTTGATCGTAGCGGAGGCATGATTGAAGGATCGGTGATCCGTTTTGCCACATTTTTATCTCCTTTGCAACGTTTCCTCTTGGATAAACGGGGACGGGAAAAAGGTCTTTGCGGTTTTTCCGCTCATCCCTCGTTTCGCCTTCTCTCGGCATCGCCCTTTTTCACAACCTCGTTTCGCGTTGCTTGCGGGCGCCTTGGCGACCTCAACCTCGTTTCCCTTGTATACACACGACTCGGATCTTCCCCCTCGCCTCGGCCACCCGCCTCGCGAAGCTCCGCGGAGTAACGTCTACTTCTCAGTCGTTCGCAAGCTTCAAGGAACTGAACTTTATTGGCTCCGGAGCGCTCGCCGCGCGACGTTTCTTCTCGCACGGATAACCAAAGACTTTCGTCTCCTCGTCCCGAGTTCCTCTCGAGATTAACAGAACTCGGAAAGCCAACGAAATTATGGCTCTGCTGCACAATTAAATATCAGTTTGTACGTGAGACGACAGCCGAGATTTCCATCAGGGGAGGTATCACGAGTTCAAGGACGCGTCCAGTTCAACATTCCAAATCCACTATTAAAGGAGGCTTCTACTTTGCGTGCTCGAAACATTTGTTTTCGATACATTGAATTTTTCCGGTCGATCAATGGTGAAGAGACACACCGGGCCATCGGGCCGTTTTTTTTTGTCGTTTCAACGCGTGTCGGGAAATGTTTGACGAGTATCGTCGCGACACGCGGCTCACTTTTACCTGTATTTTTGAAGAAGGGAAAAAGCCCATGGCGCTACGCTAATTTATGGTCAAGAATTGTCACGACGGGGGGTCGTACGGTGTTGAGTGCCGGCCGGCGCCTACAACCGTCGAATCCTCTCCTCGTCTTTCCGTTCGGACGTTTTCCTTCTCCTTCCTCGCTTCGTCCCGTTCTTCCGCGCGTCGTCGCTTCTCGGAGGACCCCCAGTCGTGAACCTCGAAGATTACGTTTCCACATCTTTCTCTCTTTTGGATTCTCTTTTCCTACGTATCTTCGTTCCCGATAGCACGCGAGCTTTGTTCGTCCTGACGCCAGGAGGAACTGGCCGACGATCACGAGGACCTCCCGCCGATACCAGGCCGAGCCATAAATCGGCATCGACGTCTTCCGGATCATTCTCGTACGCACCCACTTTCCTCCACCTTTCTTTTTCGTTGCAGCTCGATTCTTTTCGATATCCGATATACGACTGGACGAAGACTCGTATACGAGGAATCCCACCACCCGCAGCTTTCCCGAGCTCCTAACGGGTTATCACGTATGAATATTTCTCTGGCAAAACGTTACGAGTGGTCCCCAATATTTATCCATTTATATACTCCGATTTATGTACTCCGATGGTGCGTAACGGATTCCCCGATTGCCGGAGATCTAGTGCCAGAGTCGAAGTAGCCCTACAGTTGTGTTTTCAACAGCAGCAGAGACCCGCCCACCCAACGTATCATCAAAATTAGCTCTATGTATTTCAATTGAGTCTAAGTATTTATTAGGCCCAACGAACGCTGGATCAATATCCTTGTTCATAATCGAACAAAAAATTGCCCAAATTTTTTAGAACAAGTGAAAATCGTCTCGTTAATAGCAATGATGCGCAATTTATAAATGATTTTATTTCAATGGTTCGTCCAAAAAAGAATCCACAAAGAGGCATTTAAAAAAGCAGCAGCTCTCACGCTAAACGATGGCTTCGAACGAATAAATATATTATTCGCGTTAAAAAACATTGAGCTCGTAAAGTAACGGACAGCCCAATTCGGTCGCGTGTACCTATTTTGGTTTTGTTTGGACGTGGAGATCAAGAGAGTCATAGTTCTCACGAGATGACAGTTATGTTAACGATGTAAGACTACGCTGACTGTTTGATGCATAGCTGGGTGTCCGTGCGTACGTCTACACCCGTATTCGTGTATATTCCGGAGAGCCATCTGTTGGTCATTTGTAAGGCAAGTCCAGGCAATTAAAAGTTTGATGCGAGCATTAAACTCGTCGGGTTATAAAACAAGGCGAGCGACGGGGGATGCAGCCCTGAAAAAGACGGAGGTTTCGCTCGGTCTCGACTGTGTTGGCCGGAGTATAAAACGATTATGCACACTTCGGCCCGAATATACTTGGCCGTGCGATTCCGTTAAATACAAGTGTACACCTACGTACCTACTTATCGTCTTTCAAGAGCGAGAGAACGGGGCCTCAGTCGTCGACTGCAGCATCGTCGAAACGATCTCTCGAGTACGCCCTCTCGAATTTTAGTGGTCCAACGGGAGGACCGAGAAATAAACATGATTAAACACATCGACCGTTTATCTTTAAATTCACGATAACACAAATGTTTCGGCCTCCCATCTAACGGGTGGTCATCCAAGATAAACGCGTCTACGGATCCCTTTTTAGATAATTATCGAACGATCATTTGTCACGAATGCAACCTTGGAAAAATCATCGGTTACGTTGCGAGACTAGGATTTTTTGGGCAAAAACAGTTTTATATTTCCTCAATTTTTATTAAAGATATGTTACAATAATATGCATTATAATGTAAAATAATATTATACGTTATTATAATATATATTATAATATTTTCATTCAAAATAAAAGAAAGATAACAATGTCCTAATAGAAAATGACAAATTGAACAACAAATATTTTGATAACTCGTTTATTTTCGGCTGCTTAAAGGGACGCCCCCCTCAATAGCTTTAGGAATGTACACGCGTATAGTTGAATGCATGTACGTACAACTGTATGGGAAAGGATTATACGTGCGTGAAAGTCGTACCGCCGTTCTATCGCTCGTAAAGGTTCCTCTCATCAGTTCCGCACTCACGAGTCGTGCGTCATTTTTAAAATATCTTTATTACCGCGCCGCGTTAACTCGCGAGGCCCAAGAATCCTTCCTTTCGATGCTCATCTATTTCTCTTTCTTTCTTCTCTTTTCCTCTCCCTTTCTATCTTGCTTCATCTTTTGAAGACTATTCGTAGTGCCGGCATAATTTTTATTTATTTCATTCTTATTCGCCCATTCGTTCGATACCACGAGTCCACGCTTGATTAAGAGGCGTTTGGCACTCGACGTGGGAGGTGTACCGAACTTTGAATAGGTACAGTTGTACACCGATTATCTGCCAATTGAATTATTCATAAATTCAACTTCAAAGTAATTTGAAAAAAGACATTTTCAACGCTTGTTCAAACATTTAAGCGTTTCAAAGATTTCAAACACTTGAAAATTATCAAACGGAAAATCATAAATCGATAAATCTTTAAAAATATAGTAATCGCGTCAGTGCCCAAAAAAGACATTTTTCACGAGCTTTCGTCTGGTTTTGTCGCTTCCCATTGTTCACTTCATTATTTCTATCAGGTTGATAGAGCATGTGGCAAATTCATTGGTTCGTTAAGGTAAATTGTAGCGTAGGGCTCAGGTGCACGCGTATGAAATAAAATACGATACGAGAAAAACCGATCGGCGAATATAACGTGAAATTACAAACGAATCGCTTGTACGCGTTTACTTATACGATCGGTCTCGTTGGCCAAGTGAAATTATAAGATAGGTTCGCTTATCGGGGACCCTCGTATAGCCTCCCTATATTAAATTATTAAAGCGACGCCGGCTGAATAAATTCCATACATATGTATGCATTCATATACTATATATATGTAGCGCACCTTACAGCGAGACGAATATCAGATATTAATATATACGCGACTAAGAGAGCTATAATTGATTGAGGAATATTAAGAGATTGAAGATTCTCGCCAAGGGTACGGCCAACGTACTCTGACAGGTATCTAAAAAAAAATCATATTTTACGATAATAGTCAGCCATAACTTATAATCGTACGACTCAATCGTTATGATAATTTGATTTTTTTTTCTTTCTACATATAAAAGTAGAAACGCGAGTTGGGAATTGATTGAAAAATCCGGTAGTGTATAATTACAATAATAAACGCGATATATACGTCGCACGAATCGCGGAGCGGCGAAAGTTTAAAGAATCATTTATTTGATAATCAAAATAGTACACTCGAATAAACGTCGAAACGATTATCAATCTTTTTATTTATTTGTTCGAAATGATTTTTTCAAAATCTGGTTTTTGGAAAATCCGATGAAACGAGGTTCATTGGACGCCATCCTCGTTAAATCGGTACGATGGAAAACCCCAGGAAGAGAGAGAGAGAGAGGGCGCCAAGGGAGCTTTTCCAGCCAGACAGGTAGTGAGAAACCGAAGCGACCTGGGAATCCTTGATTGGCTGTTTTCAATGTACCCCTGTATACACATTTTCATCCCCCGTGCGTCATACTCTTGCGAGAGAATATCGCGGTCTCGTAACAGGTCTCACAGGCGGGGGGGGGCTTCGAGTCGCGCGTTGACGGAAGCTGCGTATACTCCTGGAAGTGTTAATTGCGTCAGCGAAAATCGAATTTCTGCCGCGGCGATAACGCGCGGCGAGAGGATACGAAGAGTGGCTGCCGCGGAGATACAACCCTCCCGAAATCTTACCCTTGCGTCCCCTCGTGCAATACAAGATAAGGCACACGAGGTACTTGGACGATTCGATATCACAAGGCACACTTCGAAAAAAACATTTCAATGGTCCACGGATTTTCAGTAAAAAAAAATGAATCTAATTAAAACATAATAATAACAATAAATAATCATCATTAAAAAAATATAAATTAAATTGAATTTTCCTTTGAAATGACAGTGAACGTTCCGCTCGTATCTTTAATTGTTTAATTTAATTTTTACTTTATTTTATTCTGCAAAATTCCTACTGCACCAAGTACGAAATTGTCTAATCCAGGTCTAAATTAGCGCAAAATGTTTTCTCCGATGGTCCTTCATGTTTTGTATCTATTTTTTATTTTGAATTTTTTTTCAAAATTCCGATTGGCTTTGGAAACAAATGTACGCAATGTTGGACGGATCCTGCCGATTAAATTTGAAGGATGTGATTTATCCTTCCTTTCACTCACGATCCCATATAGGAGCCAATTTATTTCGTGTCTGGCCAATCCCGTTCATTACGCTCCGTCCGGATCCGAGGGTTGCCCAGCGAGGGGTAGAAATGCACTGTATATACAAAACAAAATATGTAACAGGCTGGAGGATACGGAGATCCTCGTGTTGGCAGCGCAGGTACGAGAGGGCCCAAAACGGCCCTTGGGATACCAAAGTTACGCCCTTTTTATTTTATATTGTGTTTCACCTAGTGGTGGTGTCGAGAGGAGCCTTGGACTGTTTTCTCGGGACTGTATTTTTTGTGCGTGTGTGTACAGGGTGTCCCACGACGTAACGCCATCCGTGAAGTAGTTCGGGCTGAAATTCCGAGTCGATCGGAAAACATTTTAAAAATGCTTACTTTTTGTCAGAAATTGAAAGTAGAATCGTAGTATCTTGACTCCATTCGAATACATCTTTGTTGCGAAATATATCGATTATACTTCTGAGCGTTTCTTTCTGGATCACCCTGTATACATACACAGGTATAAATACGTCACAAAAGGGAGGCACGTCGACGCCGAGGCGCTTAGTTGCCAAAGTACAAATTAGATTATACTTCGGTGTCGCAGCGGGGGTGCGAACTACCCCGAACCTTGTTTAGTCGCCTCCTCTCAGAGAAAAGTTAGCCCCTTCTGTCTTACCCCCGTTCGGATGTTTCGAGCTTGGCTTTTCGCGGCTTTGGCCGTGCGAGCCAACCCAAACAAACTCACCCCTTCCTTCGCTTCTATATTCTCGTTTGCACCCCCCGTCGATTAGCTTCGGGTTTATTTATTAATATTGACTCGAACGAAAAAAAATAAAAGTAAATTAAAAAAAGACACAAACGCGTCGTTCCCGGTACACGAGACTGGCTGGAGGAAAATTTATGAGTTGTCGTTATGCGCGCGTTAGGTGGCCGCGTGTACATCGTTATTGCCACGGACGTCGAGCGCTCAAGTGTATTTTTTTAAATTTCGAATTACGTGAAATTATGCGCTATATGAATTACGTTCCTCTTAACTGCTCGTACACTGTGGGAACACGATTTCCGATCGAAAAATTTCGGTCAATTTTTTCACGATTGTCTCAAGGGGTTAGACTCCTGTGAATGTTTTGAAAAATCGATCGTTGCTTGATTTTCACCCAAGTCTATGGGAAATACCCACTATAGGGAACTAACCCAAACAAACCCAATATTAAGTGTAAGAACTGAAGATTTCAGACTGAACTCAAGCTTACGATGCAAGAGTTTACATGCGAATAAATACCTAGATAATGTTTCGGTTTTATCTTATACCTTAAAAATGAACATTTTTAAATAACCCTGATTTTCGCAAGCCCACAGTAGTTCAACCCCCAAATTGGCACCGCGATGGACGTTTCCATTCGATGTTTTTTTTGTTTCACTCCGAGGGAGACGAGAAAAATTGGAGCGCGGGAAAAAGTGCATGCTGGGCCACGTCGAACAGACAATAAAAATAACGAGAGAAAGAGAGAGAGCTCGGGCGATTGAAAAGTCCCGGTGATTGACACCAATTTCTATGCGAGTGTGAAAGATTGAAATCCCAGGTGTGTAGGTGTGTCTCGTCGTGGTATACGAAAGTGGAGTATCGATCGATCGAGAGAAACGAGCAAAGCGGTTTGTCCGATGCGCTTTGGATTTTCCGTCGTTCTTCTCCCCTCCGTCCCTCGCTCTTATCGAGCCTCGGAGGTTTTTCGTATCCCGGTCAAGCGGGGCTTTCGGCGGGTAGGGATTCCAATTCTATCGGGTTTCCAAGGAGGGATCAAGTGGTGCACCGTCGCGCATCGCGATCCAATATCGGGTCCCGTTTCGCGCACACGTTCTCTCGTTCAAAACCACGAATGTAAAGAGCGAGACACTCCGGATCGAGAGAGAGAGAGAGAGAGAGAGAGAGAGAGAGAGAGAAAAGAGCCAGACCGAGAGGGGCCAAACTTTCAGGCTCGGCAAATTTTAGATTGAACGCCGCTGCCTTCCTCTGTTCCCCGACTCGTCTCATTCGACACGAGAATAATGCCGAATAAAAGAGAAGAAAAAAATGAAAACGCAAAAGGAAAGAAACATTCTATTCCCCCCGTACGAGTGATCGGGTATGCGCGAACTCTACTCGAGGCAATCTACACCGAAGATAAGAGCTACCGTACCTACCCCCTAATACCACGGCGTTGCGAGGGATTTTTTCGATGGAGCAAATAAATTGATCGTTGATCCGATTCGCCGTACGAAATATGTTAACGAATACCTCTTCTTTACGAATTAATTGGGAACGGCTTCGTACGCGTTTTAATCCTTCAACGGCTGGCTGGGCACCATCTTCGAGAGATTTCATTTTTTAATAAAAATATGTTTCCCGATATTTCATTCTGAAACAAAACTCAAGTCCCGACATTCCATTCTCCAAGGAATTTTTCACATTTGCGTTTCATCCCGAAATAATATTGCTTTCTTTCGTAACCGATCCCGCTTCGTTCGAGTCTCATACGACAACGAAACGGGAAGATTTCGATATATACGCGGTACGAGAGGAATTCTTCATTTTTTTCCGTACGAAACAAGATTTCCTTGCTTTTCCGAAAGAGCCTAATAATACAGAACTAAGTTTTATTCGGATGGACGAAAATAGCCGTAGAAGGCGACGCTTCGGTAACGCTAGTTTTCAACTATCCTGTGGCTGATTGCAATACTCGCTCATTTTCTTTTCCCCCTCGGAGATGCGCCGGGACTCTGGGGCCTTCGGCAAATTCATTTACCTCTAAATTCATTGTTCGAGGTGAGGAGACAAATTGTTGTTTCCTCCCTTCATTAACCACATCCCGGAGCCCTTAACTTTGCTCGTTCTCCTGGTGTCTTTCGTCTCTCGCATCTCGCTCGCTCCCTTGCTCTTTTTCTCTCCCTGCTAGCCTACCACGCTCGCTCTTCGTTGCGAATTTTCTCTCCTCGCTCCCCCCACCGTGGCGCCCCTTCCTCCTTCCCCCTTGAGTACTTTGATGAATAATATATTGCGATGACTGTCTGCATTGTTTCGCGTGCGTTGAAAGATGGAGAGAGAGAGAGAGAGAGAGAGAGAGAGAGAGAGAAAAGCAAAGAAAAAGAGAGATCCAACGAGAGTTGGAGAGAGAGTGGTAGAGAGAACGGGAAGGAGAGAGCGAGGGAAGGGGCGGGGGAGACGGATAGTTGGAAACGAATCGCGTATAAATACTCGTACAGACGCGTGCATACTACACACGCAGCAACCGGATGCTGCGTGCTCGTCTACGCGATTTCCCGCTACGTGCCCCGCCAGCCACTCGGTACGCAATCTTTTATTCCACTACTATTTCATCGTATCCGCTCGGGCGGAAAGAATCGCGGTGTGCGGTGTGCGGTGTGCGATGTGCGAGAATGGATCACGAAGCCGCGATCGCATCAAAGTATCTTCCGAGCGCAAGCGCGTCGAGGTGCCTCGTGACACTAACGAACAAAACGTATTACCGAGAAGAGATTGATTGATTTTCGCTGGAAGCCTTCGATCGTATTAACACGAATTTCTCGGTCTCAATCGCAATCGCCGCTCCGTGGACACGAGCCGGAAAGCCCGGCTCGTGTCCACGGAGCTGTCCAAAGCTCATTCATTCAACGTTCCAACGAAACGTATATATTTTTCAACCGCATCGTTAACAAAATTGTGGTCACGTCGATTTTAATAGGATTCCATTCGTTATGAAAGATCGATAATAAAGAAAAAGATAAAAATCCGTACGCCTCTGTAAATCACACCAGCATTCGAGGTCTTACGATTTTTATTCTCCACGGAGTACCGAGGAGAAGGAAAAAACACACACACACAGTTTGTGGTTTCGAGTTCGAGCTAACGAGAAACAAAGTTTACGGCGTGTGGCTCCGTATCTCATCCCTCCAGCCTGCTGCAACTCGATGCTCTTCCCATTCTTTCGTCTTCTGCCCCATTCGTACGGGGACCGCGTTCCACCATCCGAGGAATTAATAAGCTCCGAGAAACTGTGACTGGAGCGTGCGCGTTCTCTTTTTTTTTTTATGTCCGGTTTATGGAGCCTCCGAGTAATGGCTCACAATTCCAAGATTCCTGACTTTGACGATTTTCAGGTACGACCTTCAATGCCCAGTTACGAACCACAGATAAGATGGGAAATTTATTACTCGACTGTGGAAATTCACAATGTCAAGAGGGCAATAAAATCGTTACGGTGACGATAAAGATTCGAAGCTCGGTGAGGTCTCCATCCAATTTTGTTGACTTCCTCAAGTTTGGAGGTATTTCGAGACGTTAGGCTACCGTGAACGTTTCGAAATATCTTTCATCGCTCTCGACGACTCAAACTTGAGAGAAAACTCCCACGAAACGTATTCGGTGTACGTAATTGATGTTTACTCTTGACCCAAGTTTCACTTTTTCACTTTTTTTTATTACTTATTAATAACAACGACATTTTTCCATTTTTGGTCTCATTAAAAAAAAAAACGTTTTGACAAAAGTCGTCGAAATTGTTACGTAAATAAGAGAACGTAGCGGAAAGTCAATGAATTTAATTGGAGAAACGAGGTAGACGGAGAGAGAGCGAGGGAGAGAGAAACGTGTAAAAGTCCCGAAAAGGAAAAAAGCTGTAGGGAAGAAAAATGCTCACACTATATTTTGTAACACGATGTTCTTCTGAGCAATAATATAGTAAATCAATTACCCAAGTCACTTTCGACTTGACGTATCGACTGGTTCCTTCGTGCTGCAGAGCAATTCTAGGCTTCGCACATATACACGTATACATAACAGATGGGATACATTCTAAGCTTACTAACTCGTTAGCATAACTCGTTTTGTCAAGTGGCACGTTGGCTGTCGGAGCCTCGTTCGAAACGCTTTATACAGAAGTAGCATTATCTATATGCACCAGTAGAGAAACGGATGGAGCAACGTAGAAGTAATAGAGCAGCGTGGTAACCGACGAGAAAAAAAGAACAAGGAAAAAGCAACGCTTGGCTGATCGAGTTCAGCGCTTCATGATCCTGTCGACAATAGTGCTGAATTAATCAAGCACGGGTTTTGCGTGCAGCGTGTCCTCGTCTTCGTACCAACAAAACTACGAGTCAATCTTAATGGCTCAATGCACAAAAGGGCATCGCTCGAATCGCGATGAGCGAAACGAGGACTGGTTATTTTGAAAATGACGAGTGATACACGAGAGTACGTACCGCGAGATGCACAGTAGCGCGGTAATTCGATTCGTTGGAGCTTGTTAATGAGTGTCGAGGATTTTGTCGCTGGGCGTGCATGGGCCTCTCTTTCCCATCATGCGCGCGTCGAGTACTCGGAAGCCACTCGAGCCTCGAGTACAGCCGGGCAATGATCGATAATGAAATCAGTTGAAACGATGACGAGGATTAAGGCCGGGCGAATTATCGTTCCGCGCACAAAAGAGAATCGGATACGCGCCGGACTCTCTTGGTTGCGCATTTGCAATAGCACGCCGGCAGAAAGAACGAGCCGATTCAGCCGAGGCTCGCTCTCGTAACGAAGAGACCGAGCGTTGGCACGATAGAGAAGAACACTTCGCGCCCTCATCCGGTTAAAGGAGACAATAAAACGACCTCCACCGTCGAACCAAAGAGTTCCGACGTTCATTCCTACCGCCAACTCCTCGATCGAAAGTTGTTGCGCGTATGAGTGCACGTATCGAAGCTGTCGACTCTCTATTTTCGTCGCTTCTCTAGATATTTTTCAATATCTAGAAAAAATCGTTTTTTTTTTAAGTGATAGTTTTATTACTTTTTCAATATTTTTTGAATATTCTTCAAAAGACGTCTGTTTTTTAAGGCAGATTCATTAAAAACTTTGGAATACTTTTGAAACGAAGATCGATGTTTCGAAGCAGTCACCATGGAGTTTCACCTTAAACCCCGTCATAGACACGTCGAAGCGACTAAAAGTGAGTCGAAAAGGCCGAGCCGAATGGCCAATGAACCCGGATGGTCCACTCGTGCCGATTCTTTGCTCTCGAACGTATTCCCACATGGGGCGGGTGCGGGTGCGAGGGGGTGAGTATTGGGCCGAAGGGATCGAAGGGATGCGGCTGAGGGCGTTACGTGTCGCAGAGACGTATTAGAGCGTGCGATAAGCAGCCTGATGCCAGGGAGAGCGGAACTCTCGACTGACAGGACAAAGGGAGCGCACCCTTGTGCGATCCTGCGCGAGGATATAGCTATGATACGAGGAGCGAAACCGCGGAAGGTCTCGGCGCTTATCGTCATCGCCCACGGAATACGCCTCTTCAACTTTGAGACATCGATTCAACCTCTCGGAGCTTGCCAAAAGGGTGATCATAATTTTCGTTACGATACCACTCTCGCGCGCTGACACTCCTTCAACAGGCTGGGTTCAGACGGGGCTTGAGCGGATGTGCCAAGCGGAACGGAAACTCGTGCCCTGACAGGGTACGCACGTTTCTTCCCCAAACGCCGCCATCGCTTTCACGCTCAATATTATTATTGTTGCTATTGTTGTTATTTTTTTGTTTCTCTATGGTTATGGGTTCCATCGGATAAACGAAATAGTAATGGATCTTATTTCGAATTTCAGGCAATTTCATTATTTACAATTTCGTATTATTATCCGTAAAAATTATTTTTAATTGTAAAACTTTTTATTTGAAGATTATTTCTCGAACAAAATGGTATATCAAACATTGCCTACGAATTTTTCTAGCTAGTAACGAGTCATACAAATTTTCATAGTTTTTTTTTAAATTAGTTCTATATATGTTAAAGTTTTTTTTAACGCGTTCTCGATTCAGTTTGCTTCCAAAGCGAAAAATTCTTACAGGTGTGCGGATTGTCTCGATGTTTGGCGATAATTCGAAATATAAATAAGTTGACGATCGTTGAACGTAATGAGAGCATAGAGGGGAAAAAAAGTCGTAATAAACGGTTCACGCCACGGAGAAGCGAACGGTTTACGGTCCTGATAATCTCTCGAGCCCGGGGGTAGAGGAGCGGCGATCGTAAAACGCCAGACAAACGCTAATATACTGTACCAGCGTCGAAAAGAGATGAGTAGTGTTTCCGCACTCGGAAGGCGGAGTGTATATTTCTATTTTGTAACGGGTATCCGCGGTTTTACCAAGGCGGTGGGCTGGGGAAAGGGGTAAAACACCAAAAGAAAGAAAATGAAGAAGTTAAATGACAAAATA
>JAPYZJ010003037.1:0-25936 GCA_030522765.1 Ophioninae sp. B BG-2022a | reverse complement strand
AGAGGGTTTGCTTCTAGAGAAATTATATGCTCTATGAAAGTAGTGAATGATTTGGCGGAGCGGGGAGTGGCATTAATGAAAGAGTACAACAAATTAATTGCTAACGATGAGGAACAAAAACAATACCTTCTTCTAGTTGTCAAAAATTTTAGACAGAAGTACCCAAATACAATTAAAAATACATTGTTATCATAGTCAATTTTTCATTATCATAACTCCCTACTAATTATATGATTTAAGAATGATTATAATTTTTTCACTGAATAAAAATACTATTCAAAAATATAAGTATTTTTTGTATTTTACTGGCCGGTAGCGACCCCTAAATATTACTTTGAAAATCTAAAAAAAATAATTTAGTACTTTTTTGGATCATAGAAGAAAATGAATGGGTGACGCGAGTAAAATTAAAAAAAAAATGTTTCGCCCGTTTAAGAAGCACCCTAATATATATACGAAAACACATTTTTTGGTGATCAACGAAATTCAAGTATGATCAATCAAATTTAAATATTAGAAAAAAAAATTAAGCTGAAAAAAAATATGCAAAGTAAAATCCAACCTTCGAAGCGGTAACTCAAACAAACCCAAAGTGAAAAAGAAGCCTCTTGCCATGCAGGTAATTTGAATTTGCATAATGCCCGTCGCGAAATGCCCGCCTCCCCTCTGTACCAGTAAAAACAATTAGCTCACCTCCGCGAAGAACTCCGTCATGAAATCATCCGGCCCACCCACGGGAACGGAAACTTCGTCCGCCACATCGTCATCGTCCGACTGGGCCTAAAGAGGGAAGAAAACAAAACAAAATACAATATTTTTATAATAAATACTGGCGAAAAAGATATATTATTGTGTTTCACTATCATAGTAATAATCATAACAATAATAAACGTTATTCGGAAAGAACGTTTTTGGATAAACCTTTCATGTATATAATAAGCAATTTTCAAATCGTATTTTAATATTAAACAATATTAAAACCGTAATACTAAAAATATTTTTTACTATAAATATTATTAACTGTATAATTATTACATAAATAAAAATTATACATTAATCATATTTGAAACAAACTATCCACATCGTAATGATACATACTTTGTTTTGTTATAAAAATATATATTTATAATAACAGTTATAATATACAGAATATTTCATTTCTTGTTTACATATATATATGTATATAATTCAAAAATAGTTTTTTTTTGGGAAATTACAAAGTAAAATTCTAAAGTAAAAATTCTTTAAAAAATCGTAAAGTTGAACTGTACTGAAAATAATTTCCCAAAAAAACCTACCTTTGAATTAAAGCGACAAAACCGAGCTTGAATAATTCGAAGCTTAGAATAGTGTCAGGTGGTGCATGTAAAAAAATGTTCGGTATGGAAATCGTATTCAAAACGTTTTCCATTCCCTCAATAATAACGCCCATTTCCGGTTTCGAACCTCTCTCTCTCCCGTGAAGGCCCTCCCGTATCACACACGATGTCGGGTATTCCCTTCGTCTTGCAATCACAACCAAAGGGCCGAAAAGGGAGTCAGAGAGAGAAAGAGCGAGAGCGAGAGAGTGGGACAAACTATCCACTATAGTGACACGAAAAATCGATCGGATAAGGAAGCAGGAAAAGAAAGGAAAAAAAACATGCCAGCGTAGCTTTTACACTCCACGAGTGTCATCGTCTCTCATCGATTTCCATTTTCCGTCTCGCTTTCGTACTCTCTACCTTTCTCTTCTCTCTGTGCATATATATATATATATATATATATATATTTATAGATCTTGATTCCCGTGCATAAAGTGTGAGTTGACGAGGAAAAGAGAGGAATAGAATTACGTGTCGTGAGAGCGTGGATTTTCATACCCTACGTGATACATTTAAATCGAGTATGTAACTAAAACTTGATTTTTAATTTTTTCCGTAAATACGAGAGACGAGCAATTTTTGTTCATTTTTGTTTTGCATTTTTTTATTTATTTTTATAATTGCGGTTATTCTGTGCATTCATATGAAACAATTTATTTGGGACACAACAATTTTTTGATCATTCTTCCCTTATGTAATTTCCTCATAATCCAAAACATCTTTTGGGGAAGGGACGGGGGAGGAAATTAAGGCATTGTACGTCCGAGAACGAATGATCCAAAAAAATCGAGCAGCAAAAATCTTTTTCGTTGCATATGATTCATTTTTCTATAAGGGAGGCAAACACATTTTCCAAACTTCAAACTACTATGCCGTTTTTTTATTTTTGTTTGGGTTTGGGTAGGGAAATGTTTTCACTCCTTGGGGTCGTCTCAAAATCATCAGGATATTTCGAAAACAAAAATCGAAATCGTGTTTCTGTGTGTAAAAAAAAAATAAGTAAAGAAACGTTGCCGAAATTATTTATTTATGAGTCTGAAAAAAAAAATATTTTGCTTTGGATCGAACATTCCCCTTAAATTCAACTATTGTAGGCCCAAACACTGATTACATGTACATATATACAATTTTCGTACAATTTGTACAATTTTTATCATCCAACTTAGAAAATTATGTTCGGATGGTATTTTGGAAAAAAAAAATCTGCATTTGAAAGAAGAAAAAAATCATTGATTCTAAATTTCCGAAAATAAAATCTGTAATTTTGAAATTTTCAATAGAAAAGTCTATAAATATAATCTTTCCAATAAAGTTCGGCAAAAAAATGTTGGCTTAATGTTATCCGGACAAAAAATATAGATATATAAAAAATAATCTCGATAAAATAAAAATAAAAGTATACCGATATTTTCATTGGATGGAATCACCCAAGGATTCAATATCCAGGGCTGTGCTTGTAAACAAAATTTTGTGGAACGATGAGCATCCATAAATTTAATGGAATATAATATCGCTTGGACGAATCGCGGGTCCAGCGAGAGGAAATCCGATTACGACGATATTACGTTGTATCGGGCAGTTCGCAAGGGAACCTTCGAATATAATCCGGTGCTTGTACACAAGCCACTTGACGCGGGGGTCACGAGGGTGAGAATGGACTTAAAATTCGCATCGTTGCGACGCAATGAAATTTCTTTTCTCATTTTATTATTTCCTCAGATCCATTATTTGGCGAAATATTTTTTTTCCACATTTGAATTTTCGACTTCAGTTAAAAAAATAGATAAATTGAAAAATGATGATTTTCGTTGCGTCGCTACGTTGCGAACTTCAATCGCATGGGTGGGATGGCATTTTAACTGTCCAAACAGATCCGAATGATATCAATTTTACCAAAGTTCCCTAAAAAACCTATGATAACAATACAATTAAACGAATATATATGGGGCATTCCATGTCGATTCGACCTGGGTTGGACACGTCGTCTCTCCGATTTGACCCGGGATTTTTTATGTTATTGTGCTATCTCTGAAATACACCCGAGAATTTTTTCAGATTTTTTCGGTACGATTTGACTTCACAATATTTTTTACAAACAAAAAGTTAACGCCCAAATTTAAAAATCGGAAAAAAATCACAAAAATCCTGTGTCATATATCAAACACTGTGAGCGTTGAAAAAAAGTCTATAAAAGTCTGAATGAAAAATGAACATCGTGAACAAAAATTAACTCGACATTAATACATATATATCTCCCGAATATTTCTTTTCATCTAAATTTTTCTTTCGTACTTTGAAATTTTTTTTTACTTCCTGTTTTCGATGTCTACTCATAAACATATATTTCCAAAATTCATTTTCAACGAAATTGAGAAATTCTTTTTCACTATAATTGTCTGTTTATCACTATCCCTATTATTGTGATCATTTTTGCCTCATTTTTAATAATTTAGTCATATTAATTTTGTTCTTGATTTATACTCATTGTTATTATTATACAGTTATATAATAATTATTAATTTCATCAATATTTATTTATAACTAAATAATAATAATAATAATAATAATAATAATAATAATAATAATAATAATAATAATAATAATAATAATAATAATAATAATAATAATAGTTATTATTATATTTTAGTATTATAATATATTATTATTATTATCATTGTAAAAGAATAATAGTAAATGACAAAAAAATCATAAATAAAGAAAACACGATATAAGTGAAATACAAATGTTCAATAATGAAAAATTGAGAAAATAGAGTAATTTTAACATATTTGAATAGCTTGCTATTGTTTAGAAAGAGGATGTGATAGAAATCAGTGAAACGATGCTGGCCCTTTGATTGCTCTGTAGGTCAAGGATAACCACGATAATGCTTTCTCTCTCTTTCCAATGCCGTTCGGGCTACGCGTCAAGGTCCTCAAAACATCGAACATGCATTCCAATGCAAAATAAATATAGTTTAAATACAAATTGCTTTACTCTCTTCAAAATTTGGTTTCCATTGTTATTTTTACTTTTTGTAAGTAAACTTTTTTGTTTTGTCGAAATCTTTGACTTTTTTATGTTTCATCAAAATGCTAATATTTTTATGAGAAGTATTATCGTAAGCTCACAAAAAATGCGCGCTGCGACCGGAAAAATGCCTGGTTAAAGGTGTGTACACAGGTGCCCGGAAAAAAACGGAAAAAAAAATCAATACGAGGTGAACTCTGATATAATCGACGGTTGAGAGTTGAAATTTTCGTGTCCTATTTATATTTATATAATTATGTAATTTTATTTATATTGATATAATTATTTATGATGATATATATAATGTATGTGTATTATATAATTCGTCTATAATAATATATTTATAATAATCTTTCGTATAATAATTATATTTGTAATTTGTTTCTACTTATCTACTTTTTTATGTATATTTATTAGTAGTTTTTTCATTTATTTTTATCCATAACGTTTAAAAGTATTATTCCATTATCCAAATTGATTTTTTCAGCGAAAAATAGAAAACAAAAACTTAATTGTTACTTTTTGTTTTTAATTTCTTCGTCGTTCTTTTCTCATTTCCCTATTTTCCCAAATTACTATTCATAAATGATTCTGTCGTTTCCAATTAAAAAAAAAAAAAAAAGAAATATTCTCTCAGTGTTTCTTTTAATTTGATTTTGTCCTGCTCGAGAATAATATCGTTGGCGCAAAATGTTCCTCGTTAACGCTGAAAACAATGGGAGTAGCGAAGCGACGGTGTGCGAAAAAAAAAAACAGCAGCGAGGGACAATTTACCGTTGCGAAAAGGGTTTCGTCATTTTCGCAGCCACTCACGTCTTGCGGAACGTACTTAGTTAATTCGTTTTTTTTTTTTCACCCAACCTCTCGACGATGTTTTTTTCCTGCGCCAGAAATCTTTTCGAAATTTGCAAAAATTGCAATCGTGAGATTGCAATTTTTTGTCCGATCATTGTCACAGGGGAAATATACATCCGGTTTCCTCGAGACGCATTCACTAGAAGTAATTGCAATGATTGCCAGGTGGATTTGTTCGATCGATGATTATTTGCCGGAACTTGGACAGATGAAACGTAATATTTATGTATATACAATAATAATAATAATCATAATAATGACAATACTAACAACACCACTGAACTTTTTTCCACTGGTAAATAATTACTCATTATTATTATTAATATTATGATTTTTTATCAATTCATGTAATGGATAAATAATATATATAATAATAACAAAAAATTTGAAAGTGATGTAAGTATTATCAGTATAACTATCAATTTTGCTAAATTAATTTAATTTTAATATTAATTTATTCTCCATTCATTAAAAAAATGTATTCGAGAAAAATAAGTTGACTGCAGATTTAAATAAATGAGTTCGCGTCCTGTGATCGATATTGTTATGACGACATAAAAAAGTTTAGGTTATACATGTATTTGTATATCCATTTTGATTCGAATTAGCTACGCTTTATCAATATTTTTATTCCTTATTTATTATTATTGTTCAATTTTTACTATAATTTAGTTAAAATTTGGTATTTATCACGTTTTATTATCATTTGTTCAATTCATATTTAGTTGATATCTCAAGTATTCTATAAAAATCAATAAACAAAACTGAACATAAATTGAGTTAATGAGAATAACGCGAATTACGTGAGCAACTATCATTGTAAATGTACTTAAAATTGAGAAAAAAACTAGCAATAAATTAAATCAATGAAATTAAATAAATTCTATAATTTGATTCCATTTGATCAATTTATCAAGCGGAAACAAACCCAAACAAGCAATGCTATTATTTATCGCATTTTATTGAATTCTTTTAATTTAATAAACAAACCCAAACAAACCCAAACAAACAATGCTAATTTATTTATCGAATTTTATTGCATTGTTTTAATTCAATTTACTTGTTAATTACACGTTCAATGTTAAGTTATTTATTAAATTTTGTTGAACTTATTGCATTTAATTTATTTAATTTATTCAATATATTTATTTATTTATTTATTTATTTATTTATAATAGTTTTTTCAATAATTTAGCCTAAAAAAATAAAGGTGGACGCAGATGTATGGATTGATATAGGCAAAAGGAGAGACTCATGATGGGTCTATCTTGATGACCGGTGTGACGTCATCGGTAGTTGGAAAAAAAGAGCCAACGAGAGGCGTGACTCTTACGTTCATTCAGCGCCGAACGAAATGGCCAGTGACTCCTCGTGGATAAAGCACGTAAAAAAGGGGAAAAAACCGTACGCGAGGGTCCGTCGGTGGGACACAAATAACAAAAAAAAAAGAGGGTAGGAAAATAGCCCCGTTCGAGATTCACGGTGACGAAAAAATATGTTTTTCATCTTGTCGTTTCATGGACATTGTAAATTCTATAAAATGTAAATTCCTCGTTGAGGAAAATATTCTTTTCTCAAGATTTACTTTTATTTACAGTTGTTCAGATTTTGTTAAATTTTGTTTAACTCAAACGAAAACATTTTTGGCAAAAATTTCTTAACCCAAACCGGCAATAAAAAAACAAATATTTGGGTATTTCGGCGTTTCTGTAAGAAACTCGAAAATAGACTCTACGTAATCTCGAAAATTTCGAAAAAAATGAAAAATTTTAAAAACTCCAAAACAAAACCGAAAAAAGCGCCACATTCAAATTAAAAAAAAAATACCGGGTAAATCGAAGATTTCAAAAGTCAAAAAGAAATTCAAACGCATCCCGACAGTTTCAAACCCAAACATCCTAAATTTCGATTCCTAAAATCCGAATATTCTCAAAAACGAGAAAACCACGTAACTCAAAAATTAAAAAGAATCCAAAATTTCAAAAAATCTAAAAAGAAAAAAAGTCGATAAACCAGGACACCGCGAAATTTCGAAAAAACCAGATTCAAAATGGAAACACCACTCAACTTCAATATTTCCAAAATCGAACAAAAAGAAACACAAACCCCCGTTTCAAACCCAAACACCCCGAAATTCCAATCCCAAAAATCCGAACGAACTGAAAAACCGGAAAACCGCGAAAATTGAAAATTTCCGAAATCGAAATCTTTGCGAAATATAAAAAAAGATCCTTAAATTTCCAAATCAGAAAAGAAACGGAATGATAATAACAGCTCAGAATACAGGAGGCAAAAAATTGACGACGTCGGGGTGGGGTCGTTTCTCGTGACAGAAAATGTGGATGACTCGCGGGCGTGATAGAGCGAGGGTCAGAAAGAGAGAGAAACAGAATGAGAGAGACGACATTCGACACCTGTCATTCCGCCTCTGCCTGCCCCCGACGAAATACATTTTGCTTCATCGAAATATATTTCAATACCAATTCCAATAAAATTGTCATTATGCATACCTTTCATTAAAATTTATACATTTCATAATAAAATATATCGTATTATTCCGAAGAGTGACATTTGACAAAGCAAAATTGAACAATCTGGATATTAATCAAAATTTTATTTCAAGAATATAAAAAAATGTAAAAATAAAGATGAAATTCTTCTTAAATTCTAAAAAAATGTTTTTTTTCAATGTTTTCCTTTATCGCCCGAATGATCAAAAATGCTTTTCGAAATGACAAAGTTAAAACAACCTTTCTTTTATTTCATTTATTGAAATAATTATTTAATATTTAAATACAGAATAAAATTGTGTAATTTATATTTTGTAATAATATAAGATTTATTTCATTTTGCCATTAAAATAGGATAATATGCATTCAATATTGTCAATTAAAAAAGTCCATCGCAAAAAAAATCGCGTCTCCGGAACAACGACATTATTTCTCAATTTTTTATTTTCATTAAATAAAACGACATATTTGCAAATTTATCGTAAATCACTGTATACAAATTCTTAACGATATATTCGCTTTATTTTCATAGTGCAAATCTTCTAGAGGAAATTTAATTAAAATTATGTTAGGAAAAACAGTAATTTTTGTAACGTCCCAACGAGGCAAACACACGTGCGTTTATGCTCTCGCAAAATATTTTATCTTTGTTTTGGTGGCAAGTTAAAAAAACGGAAAATTTTAAGGGAATAATTAAGACTGTCAATAAATTATTCAGGTTTTGAATAAATAATGCGAACTTTACATGAATAATCCGATTTTTAAATATATAATTCGAATTTTGATTAAATGTTTGGAATTCAAATTGAATCGTGGAATTTTGCATTAATCCTTCGAATTTGCATAAAACATTTGAATTTCGCATCAAATATTCGAATTTCGTATTAAACATTCGGATTTACATAAACAATCCGATTTTCAAATATATAATTCGAATTTTGATTAAATGTTTGGAATTCAAATTGAATCGTGGAATTTTTCATTAATCCTTCGAATTTGCATAAAACATTTGAATTTCGCATTAAATATTCGAATTTCGTATTAAACATTCGGATTTACATAAATAATCCGATTTTCAAATATATAATTCGAATTTTGATTAAATGTTTGGAATTCAAATTGAATCGTGGAATTTTGCATTAATCCTTCGAATTTGCATGAAACATTTGAATTTCGTATTAAACATTCGGATTTACATAAACAATTCGAATTTTGAATGAACATTTGGAATATAAAACGTATGATTCGAAATCTCAATAAAGTATGCAAATTTCATATTTTCAGAATGCATTTATCCACAAGAAGGATCAGTGAAAAAAATGTCGTCCGTTAAAAAATTCATCCAGGTCCACGCGCACACGTAAACGCGGGTAATTTTGTTCCGGCGTTTGACACACAAAACCTCAGCAATAAACGTCCGTGTCACCGCGCGTTCGATCTCCCTCGCTCTGGCGTTTGCCCCGAGCGAGCGCGCACGCACAGCGAGAGCGATTAATTCGAGCAGCGCGAGACATCAGCCGAAAAACAAAGAAAAAAATACGAGCCCCAAGGACAGGAGATGTCAGTTGGGAACGAAAAAAAAAACGGAAAAAAACGGTTTCATCGAAAACGTCGAAGAGACGGGTGAATCATGAATTTCCGAGTAACCGGAAATCGGGGTGGGGCTGTTTCTATTATTGTTCTGAAAAGCTATCGGCAAAATATCGCCAACTTCCGGTTGCGAACCGGCACTTCCGGTCATTTTTTTTTTGCTTCGAAGACTCGCCAATCGCGGATTAAAAGGAAATTCGAGGGGTGGGGGGAGGCCTCGTGCACTTGCTCGCTCGAGTGACGAACGATTGACAGATATAGTACGAGGATATCTTTGAGGTTATAGCCATTCTCTCCCGTGTACACTTTTTACACGAGAGAACAAAAAATGCCAATTTTCAAGGTAGAAACACATATGTATAACGTTCGCACGTATGCGGTGAAAAAAGTATGATGAAAGAGAGACGAAACGAAGCCGCCGTGAACTTACCGCGACGAGGGCTGCTAATCTATCCTTGGTCATGATTAATCGACGATTATCGAGTCAATGGACGTACGAATTTGTAACGCCTAATTGGTAATCCCATTCACGATTTTTTATCCATGTATGACGGTACGTAGGAGATACGACGAGGTGCACGGCCACTAAAAACTAAAGGAAACTGGACGCACTAAGCCCGCGCGTACAGAGAGTAACACACTCCGATCGTAAAATCGATACACACTCCCCGACACCACTCTCGGGCTCTCCTGCAGTGCCGTGTCGCCCCACCGCGCACGCGCCGGTGACGTCAACATTCCCGCTAACCGCGTACCGAGCGACGCGCGAACCCCGCTCTACCACCACTCCCGAATACTTGCCCCTCCACTCGACTCGAGCGCTGCGAGCGCCTGCACAAATACGGCGCGTTTTTCAAACGCTCTAAGGACTTACGCTTGGCATTTTCGGTTACGGAATCTTCTTCAAGAGGAATATTCGATGTATCAAAATGGGATGAAAGATTTAATAATGGTTGAAGAAAAAGTAACTCGATTATTTAAGAGATATTTTCATTGAAAAAAGTAGCAATTTTTTTGTTTCTCCTGGTTTCTTTTTTGTTCTAAGACTCTAAATGTGATGGGAAATAAAATATCAATTAATGGGCTTTTATTCGAGATATTTGGAATGGAAGAAAATTAGAACCTTATTGTTTTGTTTTTAATGTCTCAGAATATCATGGAAAATATGATATCTGTTCGAGAGAAATTTATTTGATTTTGCAAATGCTGGAAATGGAAAAAAGGAAGGATTTTTTTGCCCTGAAAGGAAGAAATGGAGTTTAATTGAACCCAATTTATCAGCTTCGGCAGATAACGGTTTAAAGACTTTTTGGAAACATCCGGATGAAATTTCCTCAAATATCCTAACTATACAAAGAAAATATCCTTAATGTATTTCCTCTAAAACATCTGGTTAAAAAAGATTGTTTTATATTCACATTTCGTCTGACATATTTTTTTTCATAACTCCGTTCCTCCCTTACAATTTTAATACTTTTTTTTCTACAAACGCATATAATTGCAATGCATGATGAATAACCTAAAAAACAATATTTTACCGATACTTTCCTAAACAAAAGTTACCGATTATTCGAATCAGCGTCAAAGATCATTTTTTGAATTTCGCGGTACTAGCCGACAGGGCGCGCACTCCCGATACGGTTCCCGTTTTCACGGCCCTGAAGACCCTCGCGACAGGTGTCGCTACAAAATTTTTCGCATTTTTACACTTTTCACGTCTACCCGTATTTTATTTTGTCACAAGGACCCTCCCAAAATAAAAACTGAATTTTTTCGATAAAATTGAAGTTTCGAGAGGTCGTATGTGTTGTCGTTCGGTTGAGAAAATATAAACGAGGTGTCGCGGTGGGGCACTCGGCTCGCACCCCGAACGAACGGCATTGTGAGCCATAACGACTGTGCGACACGGTGAATTTTATCGTCCATTTTCACGTCCTGCGTTCCTCGTGCCCCGGGAAAAATCATCGTCTCGCGCCTTCAAAACGAATCGGAACGTCTTTCGAACGAAAATAATCAGCGTGAGTATAACCAGTACTTTTTTTAACGTTGCATCGACACTTTTTCGTCGATTCTTTGAAAATTGTTGATCATTGGTGAAAAGACCGAAAATATCGGGTTCGGCGCGTTTGTGAGTTCCGTCGAGACCGCCATTCTCCCCTCACCCCCTGCAAAAACTTTACCCAATTTTTAGCGTGTTCTTTAACGAATTTAAACGAAACCCAAATTTTTCCTGCATTTCACGTGAAAAAACCGCCGGAAAAAATTTGTTAACGAGTTACGTCTGTCGCCGCGTCTTTGCCGCCCACCGGCTCTCTCGGAGACATTGCCCACGTTTTGCTCGCGTATAAAGCAACTCCCTCGACACTTCGTTCCCTCGTGGCCTTTTGACGTGAAAATCTCGATTTTCACAGGTTCGTTTATTTCCACGATCGATTAAAACATATCTTCTTTTCCGCTATTCAGTAATTCCACCGAATTTTAGCGCGGCAGCGCCGAGCCGAGAATTCCTAACCTTAAAATTTACTCGCCGTATTTCCCTCGGGCTTGAACTCGAGTAGCGTTATGTGACACGAGCGTTTCGAAATGTTCGCTTCAGCGCTCGTTCGGGCCCACAATTTTACGAAAAATTGATAAATTCAACAGCGGGCCGGACCACTTGCGAAAAACGATTTGACATGACAAAAATCGAAATAAATCGGAAAATGTACAAAAAAATTCAATCCTCGACGG
Source organism: Ophioninae sp. B BG-2022a (assembly GCA_030522765.1). Taxonomy (NCBI): domain Eukaryota; kingdom Metazoa; phylum Arthropoda; class Insecta; order Hymenoptera; family Ichneumonidae; species Ophioninae sp. B BG-2022a. The sequence goes on along the minus strand of JAPYZJ010003037.1, from coordinate 13,857 downwards.
CGACGATAGTAATCAGCCGAAGAAGAAATCAAATTGCGTCCGAAAATGTGAAAACAAAATCTTTTTGAAAATCTTGGAAGAATAATAGCAAAACTTCAAAATTTGCCCAAAAAAAAACGTCATAACATAACCAACCTAATGTTTATTCCCCAACAGGAGGTAACTCCAGAAACGCGAAAAAAAAATACCTCAAAGTTCCTAGAAAAATTTAAAAAATTCGCAATAATCAAAAATTCACAAATAAACCCAAAAAATCTCCGGTGTCTCCAAAAATGCCCTAGAACCTTTTAAAAAACCCAAACGTATTTACAATACCCGAAACAAAAAAAAAATTTTGCCTGCAACTTAAAGCCTGAAAAAAGTCATTTGGCTCAGCAGGGTCCGTAGACTGAGCATCTCCGTTAAAAGATAAGCGAGAACTCAGAAATGGCGCATCACCACCAACACCACGAGGCAGAAATCCCAACATTCAAATGTGTGTTAGTCGGCGATGGCGGTACTGGTAAGACGACGTTTGTCAAGCGTCACTTGACAGGCGAGTTCGAGAAGAAATACGTGGCGACGTTGGGCGTGGAAGTTCACCCGTTGATATTCCATACCAATCGGGGTCCCATACGCTTCAACGTTTGGGACACTGCGGGACAGGAGAAGTTCGGCGGCCTCCGCGATGGCTACTACATACAGGGGCAGTGCGCCGTCATTATGTTTGACGTCACGTCTCGTGTTACCTACAAAAATGTACCCAATTGGCACAGGGATCTCGTCAGGGTTTGCGAAAACATTCCCATTGTACTGTGCGGTAACAAGGTTGACATTAAGGACAGAAAGGTCAAAGCCAAGAGCATCGTTTTTCATCGGAAGAAGAATCTCCAGGTACACAGACGTTATCTATTTTTTAGATCTTTTCAACTAATCTTTTGTTTTCCAATCTTGTATATTTAATTTCAAATACCGACAGCCCATTTTTCGATTATCTTGGTAAATTATTCCGAAACGAAATTGATATTACCAATTTATTTAAAAAGTCATTAATATTATTATTGTTAATATTGCGAATATTGATTGAATTATATTTATTTTTAATTATAATATAATATTCGATCTTATTTGGTCTTATACTAATATTACGCTTTACATCTAATCTCTTCTTATCCTAAATCAAGTTCCTACTATCACATTTTTCCAGCGCTTGTCATCCTGTGACCTGTTCATTTCCCGTTTGGAACATAATACTAAGATACAATTATAATTACCTTTATCGCTGTAATTTTTGTTTTTGGAACTTATTGATAATGAATGTTATTTGTTAACAATTGTCAACAAACCCAAACAATAATGATATTAGAATATTTGTGACATTATCAACAGTTTTCCTATTATCACAGCAGTATCAATCTAATTAGAAATCATTCAAGTTGACTTAAATATTCAAGTTGAATTAAATATGTAACGGTCATTGCCATTACAATGGAATGATGATATACTGAATAGAAAAGACAATATTATCACAAAATTCATTCAATCGACATCGAATATGACAATTCAAAAATAAACAAATTTTACGCAAAATCGTTCTGATAATCAAAACGAGAAATCTTCACAGTATATCATTATGTTCCATTTTCACTACATTCGTGCCAAAACAAAATAAACAGTCTATGGAATATAGAATGATGAACGGAACTCGAATGATGATTCAGGATTCTGAAGTCTGTGACGACAGCAATCTGTCCCTCTAATCTGACGAGTTTATAATTCGCAATTCACGAATTTCGAGTTTTTGGTTTTTCATTTCTTCAGTTTTATTTCGCAAAGATCTTTTTTCTCTGTGACGTAAGCCTCCGGTTATTTTGAACCTTTAGAAATAAAACAAACCTTTTTTATCTATCTTTGATAATGTTTCTCAACGAATCTACGATTTTTTAAATCCATTTTTTAAATACACTCTAGTGATTGTACACAACTCTGCGAATTTTTTATTTTATTCGATCTTTATTTAAGAATCTCCAATCTTTTTCTTTTTTTATTAATAATCTTACGATTTTTCAATATTATTTTTAATTCAATTTAATTTTTGCTACAAATTTTTTATTTTTATTTAAAGCTCTGTGATTTTGTTTTTCTAAATAATTACGATTTGTGTGTTAAAAAAAAAACCAATACGCAGTACTACGACATCAGCGCGAAGAGTAACTACAACTTCGAAAAGCCATTCCTCTGGCTCGCGAGAAAATTGATTGGCGATCCGAATCTCGAGTTCGTGGCGATGCCGGCCCTACTTCCGCCGGAAGTAACCATGGATCCTCAATGGCAGCAACAGATCGAGAAGGATCTCAAGGAGGCCCAGGAAACGGCGCTCCCCGAGGACGACGAGGACCTGTAGTTGTATTAAATTATAAATAGATACGAGGATGAAGAAAACGCGCATTGCATCTCAACCCAAACAAACAAAAGTAAAAATAAAGGAGAAAAAAAAGAAGAAACAAATTTTTTTTCTCACAAAATCGAGGCATGGCCTAATCGAATTTTCATCTCGCGATCTGTTTTTCCAAGCTTTTCCAACATTCGATCGGAAGTAGCAAGAAAAAAAAAACGCAAAGAAAAAAACCACGGAAGTACGAAATTTCTTTCCGACGTTGAAAAAGCGCGTTCGAAATTCGAAAAATTTTCAGACCACCTGGAAATGCCCGGAAACACAAAATGTTGCTAAAAAAAATAACAAAATGATAAACTATAGCCAGAGTGTTCCAGTGTAATAGAACGAATGTTTTTCTTTCCTATTTTTTCTCTTATTATTTTCTTCGTTCCTTTTCTCTTTTCTCCGCTCGAATAAATGAGAAAAAGGAAATGCAGTTTGTAGCCTGTTTGCGTCTGTTTACTATTTTTATAAGCGACCGAGAAGGAAGTGAAAAAAAAATCGAAGAGAGCAGGTGAATGTGTACGATTTGTTCGAAACCCTAAATTATGAGAGAACGTTTTTTCCTACGATACACAGGGACGGAGAGATCGAGCGAAAGGAAGAAAGAAAGAGAGAGAGAGAGAAGCGTTGCGAGAATGCTGTGTAAAGTCTAGACTAAATGTTGAAAATGACCCTTTTCCAAGAGAGAATGTCCGCGAGCAAGGCCAATTTAAAAAAAAAAAAGAAAAATTGTAAATTCACCTTTGTCCGTTGTACCCGTATGCCTGAACGCGAGGCGAAAAGTGAAGAGAAACAAACACCGTTTGCAGCAAATTGTAACGCTGATGTCTGAGTTTAATAATAAAAAAACATAATGAAAAATAAACTCGGTTGATGAAGCGTTGATTACTTACGGGGATTTTGACAATGGTAAAATTAGTTTTTTCCCAACGAAAGTATTCGTAGAAGTGATCACGAGTGGAAAAGATACAGTTGATTTTTAAAAGAAAGTTATCAATGACATATCGGTAACGATGAAAATCAGTAATTACTGGAGAGTTATTACCGGGTTTTCCGTACTTTTAAACTTTATTCTATATAAAATCAGTACTGGTTTTCTCGATTACCGATTTTTTTCATTTTATCAGTAATGGACTGGGCATTGAGATTCCAATACTCATGATTGAGAAGCTACCGATTTCTCCGTAATTATACATTCCATTTCCTTAGTTATAAACTAATATAAAATTTCTTCACTCATTAAGTTTCTCGTGAACTGATTGTATAATTTAATCATTACCGATTTTTCCGTAATTGCAAATTTCATTAATTATGAATTAACCTTTGTAGTGATTACCGATTTTTCAAATCATTACTGATTTCCTACCGAAAAAAATCGGGAGATTCTCGGGTATACTGATTTTTTTTAGTGTATCGAGGGTGTGAAATACCCGGCTTTACGGATGGAATTTTCGTACTTGATCCAGAGCTACATCAAAGGCCAATTCGTTACTTTGGAAATGAGAATAAAGGTCTATTTTGGATCCCGAAAAATTCGTCCTGCGCCGAATCCTGATTATTCCCCACGAAGAAATCACGAAATACTTGGAAAGTTTTTGAAATAAAAAGTTACCTTTATTCCATTCAAGAATGGTCGTGCGGAGCACGCAATTTTTCGAGTGCATCAAAGTGCACTCTACACGTTCAGGTTAGGTTATATCGTTTCCTTACAAGCGTAAATACTAATAGATAGCGCCGCGATTCCGACGCTTTCCCCAAAATCGGAGTTCTTCTTCGTCGAGTTGCTAAACAAATGCAAATTTTTCGCTCCGGAGCGTTAACAAAAATGTCCGAATATCGTCGACGACAAAATTTTAAAAAGCAACAAACTTTTTATTGTTTTCTTTTGTCTCGGTTTTTTTTCGTCTTTTCTTGCTACACTGGATTACGACGCTCCGGGGAGCTGGACCTTTCAAGCCCTTAAGGGTAATGGAACGAGGGTGGGGATCGCTTTTGAGGATGAAAATTATTTGGCGCCCTTCGCAGCTGCTTCTCGTGCCTTTTTGCCCTCGGTCAGCAAAATTCGCTCCTTCTCGTTGAGGTTTTTACATATGTTGGTGATCACTCCCGTACCCAAAGTCACCGAGCCGTCGCGTAACGTGAAACGCTGACCCTTCTCGCAGACCATCGGCTTCACCAGTTTCAATTCGAGCCTGTAATTCAGAGAAGGTGTTTTTTCGCTGCTATTTGTGAAATGTTAACTTCGAATCAGCCCTTTTTAAAACGAGAATTTGGAAAGGTACTTGAATTATGTACACTAGGACTCGTATATTGATAGAATATTTTTTTAATACTTCGCCCCAAATTACGGATATGTGCAATAAATTTGAAAAAAGAAATGTTCATGAACGGTACGAAGGCTAATTAAAGCTATTAAGAATACCAAATTCATCATCTGAAACAAAAAATATAAGAGAGAAAAAGACGAAAATAAAAATATCCATACAAGGGACATTCCATTGTAGAAACTTTTTAAAATCAATTAAAACCGATCTTAAACGATGTATATCGTTGCTTAATGGTTTTGAGCGGTCTTTAACCATTTGAACTGATCAAAGCCAATGTTTAACGAGTCAAACCTAGCGTCAACGTTTTAAACCAATTTTGAAGGATTTTAACTTATCTTTAACTATGTAAGCTGATATTTAAAAATTTTGAACCGAACTTTAGCGATTCGAATTTATCTCCGATCGATCTTGCCAATTTCGTTTTCGATGAAAGTACCAACCCCTCAATCCTCCTCCACCGAAACCAAACAGTTAAAAGATCCGTGAAAACTCACTTGGCGTCTTCGCCAGGCATGGCCATGTTCTTTTCCGGTATGGTAACGATGGACGCGCAGTCCCAAGTTTTGCTGAACATCTGAAGCTGTATATAATTGGAAATGGGTTTTTTGCGTCCTCCTTCAGCCGGGCTGAGGATGTAAGCTTGGGCCTCGATGTAATCGTGCGCTTTGACAGAGCCGGGTTTGCAGCAAACCATACCGCGTCTGATTTCGTCCCTTTTGACGCCTCGTATTAGAGCGCCAAGTTGATCACCCGCGTGGGCTTCGGTCAATGTCTGATGGAACATCTCGATGCCGGTTATGGTGGATTTGAAGGTTTTGTTGTATCCTACGAACTCGCATTCCATGCCCTTCTTAATGAGACCCCGTTCCAGTCTGCCGGTCACGACGGTGCCGCGACCGGGGATCGAATATACGCTTTCGACCGGGATCAAGAACGGTTTGTCCAAATCTCGTATCGGTGTTGGTACATAAGTATCGATGGCTTCCATCAGCTTCACGATTGCTTCGCTACCAATTTCCGGACTTTTGCCGTCAAGGGCCATCAGAGCACTGCCCTTGATTACAGGTATTTTTTCACCGTCGTAACCCATTTCTGTCATCAACTCTCGGATCTCCATTTCCACCAATTCCACCATCTCTGCGTCCGCAGCGTCGATCTTGTTAATAAAGACGACTATGTGCTCTATGCCAATCTGTTTGGCGAGCAACAGATGCTCGCGTGTCTGAGGCATCGCACCATCCGTCGCGGCTACCACCAATATCGCACCGTCCATCTGAGCCGTACCAGTTATCATGTTCTTTATGTAATCCGCGTGACCCGGACAGTCCGTATGACCGTAGTGACGCACGGGCGTTTGATACTCTACGTGTGCGACGTTTATCGTTATACCACGCGCCTGCTCTTCCGGAGCATTGTCTATCTCTTTGTAACTCTTCGCTTGAGCTAACTCCTTCTCCGAGAGGACTGCAATGGAGAATCAAGTTGGACCAACGGTTTAGACAGAGATAAGCAACCACCCGATTAAAAAAAAATCATTGAGAAGTACTTATTTTTTATTTAGTAAGATTTCGTCCATAAATCTGGGTTTTTTATGTCCAAGCTAAATCGATTACGAGTAGGAACGATCGTTATTTATTTTAGAACAAATTTATGAAAATCAATTCCTTCTATAACTTTACGTTTGGTTCCGGCAGATCAATGTTTCAAATAGCATAAACCTTTGTCGATTTTTTTTAGTGTATCGAAGGTGTGAAATACCCGGGTATACGGATGGAAGGTACTGAAAGAACGCTTACAGGCTGAGCGTTAATTATTGAATCAAAATCAATCTTGGCTGTGCATCACAGACAACGGATCAATCATTGAAAATTCCCTTTTTCTCCTTTGAAAAACTAATACCTTTTGTGATCGCTGCGGTCAGCGTTGTTTTTCCATGATCAACATGGCCGATCGTGCCGACGTTACAATGCGGCTTTTCTCGACTGTAAACCTTCTTCTCCGCGTAGAATCTCTGGGCTGTTGTGGTCGGCAGAAATATCTGACTGTTGAGGAAGTGCTTGCGGCTCTATCGGTATATTTATCTCATTATTGTTATTGAAAGAATCAAACTGCTGAGAGAAATGGACCTCAAAGGTTTTATCATCCTCCCCTTGATCCATAATCAAAATCATTCCTACTAATGCTACGTTTGCCAAAAAATTGTAATTTTCATAGAAATTCTGGCCCCAAACTGCAAAAACCTAGATTCGATACAACTTGCATTCGCAAGTAACTATTTTATGTAATAATTGATGGAACCTTAAAAATAATATTCCTATAAGTGTTTGCCGAGTAACACCATGGTTGTTTAAGTTTGTTTGGGTTTTGCAAGACATACAAATTTCGGAGTTGATATTTTTTATTGACAAAGATTTCAGGGTTCCGGATTTGTTGACATTGCGAAGCAACGACAAACTTCCGTATTGTCGTGCTCGGCAGAAATATCGGATAGCGAAGAAGGAAGCTTGCAGCTTTATCATCACATTGATTTTATTATTGTAATTCAATGAATCAACTATCATTGATTTAGAAAAATGAACATCCAAGGTTCGATGATTCTTTTCCTGATAATCTCTTTTCAACTAGTGTTACATTTATCGGTTAACTATAGTTGAGATTGCGTTTCAACTGGGAAAAGTCCAGTTTTAGCAGCTTCCATCCAGAAGCCACAATTTGTCATAACAGAAAAAAGCATTAAAACGAAAATTCGTACGGCATGTTTGCAGAGCAATGCAGCGGTTGAGCGTTTTCACAAATTTGAATTTCGTCACAAATTTCGGGTAACGAAAATTTGAAGGATTGGCAGAGTTTTCGGTGTTTGGGTTTTATTGAAACGACGCGATGACAAACTTACGTATTTGGCGACATGTCCACTGAGCAAAAGCTGCTTCACCGTACGTCGAAGTACTGAAAGAAAAATTTCTTTTGTTTCTTTTTCTTGTCGACTAGTCGAAGCCGCGCCGGGTTTCGAGGCTGCCTGTTACACCGTGAAGACATAACCTCTCGGGACATGCGGCGATACGGTTTTTTAAGGTCGTGCGATCAAGTTGCATAGCATCGCCGCAGGTCTATAGAATCTCGAGTATCTCGCGAGTTAAACGAATGCACTCGTGTTCGGTGGTATTTCGAAAGTAAATTATTCTTACCGGGACTGAGAATCGCTCTAACAGTGACCAATGCCATGATTCGAGGTCTCTTCGAGATGGATCCGCGAAAAACTCACAGTTGCCAAGATGGCCGATGGTGGTGCCGCCGGTCGCATTTGCTCACGCGCGAAGTTACGTAACGAGTTTGCGGCAAAGTGACTCCGAAGATAAACGTGTAGTCGTTAAGTTCCGATAAGGTAAATAGCACGGTTGAGCCAATTACCATCGGTCGGTATCTTATTGACAGTAGATTAAAAAAACTTCATATTTTATAGACAGTAATGAAGAGTAATTCATTCGCGAAGTATGTAAATATTTCGAAATCCTCAGAGACGATGACATTTCGTAGGTAAAGATTCATCGTTCGATTGAAATCGACCTGTGTAAGTTTGGCTCGAACGGTCGACAATTTTTTGAATGTCAAGGTATTTTTGAAAAATGCATTTGAGAATTCCGCAGACCAAACAATGCAAACAAATATAGGTTAGAATCCGTCGTTTTCATTGAAACGACGGATTCTAACCTGAATTCGTCGAAGTAAACGAAGCTGATTGCGGTACTCTTCAGCATATCTTTACGTATACGTGGTTAGCCGGTTAATCCGGTACGTGTGGATGGCCGAGACGACGATGTCACTGTGAACGCTATTTCAGAACGAATTAAAAGCTGGACGGTGATAGTCGGCGGGGTCAGCAACACCGCACCGTCTCGTGTTTCTTTTAATACAGGAAGAGAAGATGACGATATACATGATTACGAAAGTGGTATCCGCTCGCAGATCACCGGAATGAAAACAATCAAACCCATTATCCTCGATCGTCTGGCACATCGTCTTTTCTTTTATTTGCGTCTGCGATGCGATTATTATTATCACCATAGAAAATAAAGGATGATACAGATTCATTTAAAAATGTTAACCTAAGAGGCAAATCGGAAACTGCTAGTTTAGCAAACTATTAAATTCGATCAATTATGAGACACGATGGCGTCTAGACACGAAGTAACAAAGCACTATCTAGGGAAATATTCACTTTATTCACGAAAGGGTTTTCGGGGAGAAACAAAAAAAAACATATATCGAAATATAACCTAACATTAGATATACTATGATATTATAATAAACGTTTAACCTAATATATAGGTACATAAACTAACCTTGTGTCCTAAACTAAACATTAAGGACACGTCGAAGACGTACCACGTGACACACGAGTGCGAGAGAGATTTAAAAATCGCAATTTCTCAAGGACGGAACATTTTTATCGTAAAATTCAAGCATCTATTTCTGTCCGTATGATTTCTACAAATATTGTTGCTCGATTTTTCGCCGTAAACTTAATCGACGCCGAGAAAACGGATTTCGAAAATTTGTGAGGTTATGTCGATGTTCGTCATGCCATTAATTATAAAACCAATTACGTAAGTATATAATGAAACTGATACCGATTGTACGGATGCATAACCTAATATTTGCCCAATGTCTTTCAACTAACAATAAATACGAAAATCTATCCACTATTAACGAATCGTTAATTATTACATAATTATTAATGCTTACTTGTCAACATTGATACTTAATTTGTAATACTGATCCGTTGGTCGTGCGGACTAAGGCGCGGCCAGCGGATCTCGAGACCGGCTGTACTGGCATAGGTTTTCCGCAGTTTCCCTATGCCCGTGCCAGAAATGGCACGGTGAATACGGTACAGAGGGGGTAAGTCGGCTGCGGCCGCCAGGGGGGACAGGAGGAATCAAGGTGGGGGAATGGTGTACGGGGTGGTACAACAATAAAATAAAAATAAAAAAAAACTTAATTTGTATCGATTGAATTATTACAGATATAGGGTTGAATTAATTACCGCGATTGGGTTGAGTTATTTACAGCGCTCGAAATATCAATGGTAAAGTCAATATCTGCCATTGCTTTTAATCCCTGCAATGATCAATATTTTTCTTTTCAATACACAATTTTTTGTATATATCATTAAGGGCATGACGAACATCGACATAACCTCACAAATTTTCAAAATCCGTTTTCTCGGCGTCGATGATGTTTACGACGAAAAATCGAGCATCAGTCTTTGTAGAATTCATAGAGAAAAAAATACATGCTTAAATTTTACGATAAAAATGTTTTTTCCTTGAGAAATTGCGATTTAAAAATTTCGTCTATCTCTCTTGCACTCGCCTGTCACGTGGTACGTCTTCGACATGTCCTTAACTAAAGTTTTTCAAAAGTTGTTTTGCGTTGCCCCTACCAAAAGAGAGAACTTCACCCCTCGAAACGAACTTCTTCGCTGATACTCTTTCTGTCGTGAGTTCCGTCGCGCCAAGTTCGTCGACAGGAGTTGAACGTCACGTTAATCATGACCCATCGCGCGTACGCGATGCCTCGAGACAATAAAATTTATGAATTATCGCAACGGTAATAAGTAACCAGTGGATAGGGTTAGGTTTATTCAGGGAACAGTCGATTCACGATATATATATATAATGTAATATATAACGGTTTGCTGGAATATCTGAGTCCATAAAAGGTGAATACACCTTCGAGATGCACATGTGTGCATTTCAGGTGCTGATTCCTCGCGCCCTCCTTCGAAGAGTCAACGTACTCGAGCTGTAACAAACGGTTTACGTAGCAGTGCATATAAATTTATGTCTATACGTTAAAAGGTCTCTCGCGGTATTACGAATTTTCATCAGCGACATAACCTCAAATACCAATTTTTCTTAGGGTAATTATGCAGAAGTAAGGGCTCCACCTCAATTTCGCCGGGAGATTTATTTTTGCCATAAATTAATTTAATTAGTCACCCCTACTGATATTTACCCGGCGGAGGCTGACATTTTTTATTATTTGCGTAAGTTATGAGGTTTTGAAGTTTGGCAAAAAATGCAATCAAATAGGGCATTTTCGTATACTTTGACGTGTAGACTGACGGTGAGGAGTAGAGGGATTTATGGAAGAAGCCTTCCAGAATATTTTCAACCAAACCCGAACAAACCCAAACAACCTTATACCTTATGGAAATAATTCAGGCTGTTTGGGTTTTTTGTGATATATTCTGGTATTAAAATGGAATTAAAATGAAATAAAAATGGAATTAAAATGAAATTAAAATGGAATTAAAATGGAATTGAAATGGAATTAAAAATGTCAGCCTCAGCCGGCTAAATATCACTAGTGGTAATTAATTAAAGTGATTTATGGAAAAAAAATCGTTCGCCAAAATTGAGGTGGAGCCCTACTTCTGAATAATTACCTTCCTTAGATCTTAATCTTTCGATATCAGTCAAATCCAATTTCGAATTTCGGTTTCTTAAAAACCGAATTGAAGTTGGCTTTTATCAGAAGTTCGAGTGGAAGTATCTGGAATGAACCTTACGAATCGTTCGCCAGCATATGATAATTGCAGGCAAGCATATTATTAATACTGTTCTTATTTATGGTGCACGGTTATACGTATAAATATTCATGGACATAACGAAAGATACTCAGGGTTTCCCATTAGCGTATAACCTTATTTTACGATCAACATTAGCTTGCCATATAACACCTACACTGCGAGAAAAAAAATTGATATTGACCAAATGAGTGTATTTGATTTTTTTTCTAATTTGCTTCAACTAAATTTTTCGTATTATCAAATATTTCCTAGTGAATTCTAGTTTTACAATTATTTATAATGAATAAATTTATTTATTTTCATTAAATTTATGGTAATATCATTTAATAACTAGGTATTTTATTTATTCTGTAAAAATATTTTATTGGGTTTCATCTAGGCAGATACAAAGTTTTGGGACTCTACGATTCGTGAAGAAATTGGTCGCTGGGCCATAGTGCGGGGTGGGAGTGCCAATTATGGACCGGTCTCAAATTTCGATTTTTGCAAAAACGGGAACTATCAAATGGCACATATCGTAATTAAATAAACATTTATATCATTATGAAACATTTTCTAAGTTTTTTAACAAACACACAAACACAAACATACATATATATTTAAATCAAATATATGATTACTTATGCTAAGGATATATTTTTATTCAAAAATATTTTGTATACATTCAAAAAAAGATGTAATTGAATTTAATCTTTCTCCATTTCATTCAAATATATATAATTCTTGTCGATAATATCCGACACAAAAAGGAGATGAAATTTGAAATTTCTCAAATTTCAGATTTCATTTTAAAATTTCATTTTTATGAAAAAATAGATTTAATAAAGATATTTGTTTTAATAAATCCCATTTATATTTAATTTTTGTTCCGCAGTGTGTTTGTTTGTGTTGTTTTGTTCTACTAGAATTTCTACTAGAATAGTTTGGTTCTCTTGTTTTGTTCAACTAGAATTAAAGGGCAAAACTGATATCAATTACGACTCCGAGTTAATATTGACATATAGCGATGATGGCTGCACAGCAAATATTTTATTTCTTAATTAAGTTGATGGTAGAATACTGGTAACCGATGGAAACAATATGGCCGTCTTAACGCATCACCTCCGATCTTTCCAGTCGAGTGAGAGCCATGAATTTTATTCCTAGGAATGAAAACTACCATGATTTATTTTATTCCAAACGATTACCCGATATAATGGTAAGCAAATCTTACCGACGGTAATCAAGAGCCGCATATCTTCAGTTATTAATGTATGCACAAGCGTTCGAGCATTACTGTGAATAAGAATTGTGAGATACGTATACCTACATACCAATGTAAATCTTGGTATGTGTAATGTATCTTCGCGCTCTACCGGACAAGATTGACTTTGCACGAGAGATTTGTAAAACTGAAAAAGTAACCAAATTGGGTACCAGCAATCCTCATTTTTAGGTTAATAGAAGTTAAAAATATTTTTTTACGTTAAAATAGATAAACATGGAAATTATTAATATTAATTGTGTAAAATAAGTTAGGTTAAGATACAAATATTTACATATAAATAATAAATTGGCTGCCAACAATGCTCATTTTTAAGTTAACAGAAGTTTAAAATAATTTTTTACGTGAAAATAGATAAACATGGAAATTATTAATATTAATTGTGTAAAATAGGTTACGTTAGGAAACAAATATTTACATATAAATAACAAATTGGGCGTCAGCAATGCTCATTTTTAGGTTAACCGAAGTTAAAAATAATTTTTTACGTTGAAATAGATAAACATGGAAATGATTAATATTAATTGTGTAAAATAGGTTAGATTAAGATACAAATATTAACCTAGAAATAACATCTGCTGAGACATTTTTTCTAACCTATAAAATGAATTTATAATTCGTTTCACCAATACATTCATACTCTTCCAATTATCATTCACTATTAAAAAAATAATAAACAATGGAAATGCGTAACAATCAATCTGGCAACTTTTCTCGTGCAACCGATCGAAGTGAAACGGAAGTGGCGCACTCTAGATTGCCAAATGTGCTAATTCCATACAATGGCTCATTTTTGCATGAGCCAGAAAATCTGGTCGGATACACATTCTGTTAATGCATGCAATTATGGGACTTGTGAATTAGTTGTATGAAAACCAGGACGGTTCACAGCATTAGCATGAACTTTCGGATATTCTAGGCCATCGGATAAGACAGCAGACTGGAAACGTCTAATCCTAACCTAAATAGAAAAAATCAATTTTTCCAAGATGGCGTTATGGTTCAAAGTTACACCATTCCATTTCGTATAGGGCCAATTAAAAAGTATCGACGGTGTGCTCCAAACAATTTTTGGAGACACAATGATTCCCCAAAAGTTGAAAAGACGACGTAATTTAAAACATCTGCCAAAAATTGAAAAATCGTTGCAACGGAACGAATCAAGCGCCATTTTGAAGTTTGATCGATTTCGAACAAAATGGCAACCGATCAGAGTTTTCTTCGATTTAAGGTTACCACAAAGACGATCGCC
>JAPYZJ010003036.1:0-17913 GCA_030522765.1 Ophioninae sp. B BG-2022a | reverse complement strand
TTTCTTCTTCGGACGCTTCTTCGGATCCTCCCCGGACGTCCCCGGATCCACACCTAAACTAGGACAAATCCGGGGAAATCCGGACGGATGGCAGCCCTATGTATGAGTATCTATAGGTACATATGTACACACTGCAAATTTCGAGATGCGCAGCGCCCCGGCATTCGCCGGAACTAAACGTCACGAATGTCGGACGATATTTTCTCTAAACGTAAACAAATACCTACAAGTTATGGTTTCCCACTGATCTCCTAAAATATGTGACAGAATCAAATGGTTGAGGTCCCAAAATGTGGGTTTCGAATATAGCTACGCGGCTCTTCTCCCCTGCAAGTCGTGGTATTAACCAAACTTTTTATTCGACAGCATTTCCATCACCATGCTCGCGAGGTAATACAATCTGTGATTTTTTTTTCGTTTTGAGAGATTTGGTGAGAATACAGCCGTTCGTCTATCGATTCAACATTGTCTGGTCAAGTTTCATGAAATTCTGAAAAGTCGTTGAGGAAATCCATGGGGAACTATCACTCTGATCTGTCGACGAGGGGAAGAGGGTGTGCTGCACCCTCTTAAGATGTTCCCGAACTAAAAAGACACTTAAATATTTAGACAATTTGTTTGACAATTATTATATCTTACCAATAGATTTGGTATAATTAGTTTAAAATTAAAGCATTTCGGTAAAAACTAGAGAGATATTCTACCGTCACGGCTTGAAAAATAGGCTATTTTTATCAGTTTTTAAAATTGCTGACTGCATTGATACATTTTTTTCGCTTAAAGCTATATCCTTACTGAATAGAAAAAATTATTTTCCTGCACATGCATGTATATTTTTTTAAGAATGTAAGTCATTTAAAGGCATTTAAAAAACTACGATGCCGGTGGTGATGATTTGCGCTTCCCAGGTAATCTGAAACAAAAAGAATCTTTATATGTGCAAGTATGAGTGTCCCTATCGCTTCAACTTGGGTTATTACTTCAGATTTCAAACTAACAAAATGGCGCTGTTGTTTAGCTGTGCGAAACAAGGAGCGTGAACAGGAGTTACGTAACCCCAGCGCTTCAAATTAACGCTGCTGTTTGCCCTAGGGAGTTTTCTTTTTTTCATTCAAAAACTGAAAGACTCAAGAATAAAATAGGATATGTAAGAAAACGCTAATATGAAATTTTCTCGATGAAGAATCGGTGAAAATGCTATAAAGCAAAGCAAAAAGAACGTGTTTGGGATTGTTCACTGAAAATGCGCGTAATTTACGGTATCCATGTAGACAGTGATAGGATTTAAACGACCGGTGATTCGCGCCAAGGGGTCCAGATCGATTCGTATTGTTATTGAAAAAAGTAGATTGCGGATTTGTCCGAGCGAGTGTCCCAATAACCCCGCGCGGTCAACCAGGAAGGAAATGCGGAAAAGCGTTGCGTATCCTGATCGGGCACATTTCTCACATAGACCTTAATTCTACATTACGTTCTATCTAGAACTTGTTTACCAAAGGAAATGCCCAACGGGCAAGGCGTGCCAAGTTCGCAAGGCCTCGGGGTACTCCTGGAGCTCACCGTGGAACATTATGGCACGATCGAGACCGAGCTCTTACTTTCGCTGGTTTAACATAAGGACCCTGCGGGGACGACTTCAATGGGTCGTGCTGTATTTCATATACATTTTGCTGGTTGTGAATATACGATAGGTATCTCAAAAACGGACTTGCGTGACCAATCTTTGCCGTATCGTGTTGCAGAGGGGGTACGATCATTATACTTTTTTTTTCTTAAAAATTTAAGTAATCGCCATTTTCGTTTCAAGCTGATTGATGAATATGCGCATTTGTATTTGCAAAAGACAATTCGATGCGATATCTTAGAACGCTTGTCCTTCACTTAGATTACCAGCTTTGGAAATACAAATACGATATCATCCGATTGGCAGCGGTACTCGATCGTGCGTTACGAATGACCGTCGTGCGTGGTCAAGCGTGGCTGGTCGATGCTATAACGTATGAAACTATATATCAACCATCAAACATTTTTTTCATTCAAAGGGATGACAATTCGAAATGCTCCCACCCCCCAGCTCTGCCTTAGCAACAAATCATTAACGTTCCATTTGTTGTATTTGTACAATGTTAAATGTAATCAAGCTCAAAGCAAACGTGCAGAATGAGATGAAAAAAAATCCACACCCAAGTCGATCACGACTAAAATCAGTGATTCACCGTGTCACGGTGAGAGTTTCGAGCACAGATTACAGGCAAGTTTACTGATATGGCAAATGGGCGTCCGAATAAATTCTCCGCACGTATCGACTAGACGATAGACCTATTCGTATCTCCTTCTGTCGTGTCAATCTATGACATGTTGGGATAAATTATGTAGACTCTGGGAGACCTCTCGACACGAATTCTTAGAGATTTTTCTTCTATATTGTAACAAATGAAAGTTTTCAGTTGGATAAAAATTCAAATTAAAAGACAATTCAATAGTACCTACCGGTGAAATTGCAAATACCGTTATTAAATGATAATATTTGAAAAACCGTATTGAAAAAAATAATGTATGACTTTTTCCGAAAATATATACACATATTTCAAATAAACCATAATTAATTGACCCGTGCAGGAATTTGTTGGGGAGACCCCAAATCCTAACGTATCCCTATAGGGATATGATGGGGACACCGCAATTATGGAGTTCTCATTCGAATCCTCATGAATTCTCCGCTATTTCCCGACCTCGGTTATTTAACATTTTTTTCCAGATAATTGTTTCAGGACCACTGAAACCATTAAATACTTGTAAATCATTGTAAAATATTGTTGTAAATAATCGTAGAAAAATGAAACATTACGAGTAATACAAACTGAATTTCTTTTCTCGGTGTAGGATTTATACATAGGAATCCAATAGAGATTCCCTATTGGAATCCGATGTACGTGCGTGACATTCCCGTATGGGGACCCAATGCGATGTCTCATTAAATCCCTATCAGGAATTCGGAAGGAATATAAGAATTCAATTAGATCCCTATCAAAATTTCTGCACGCGTGACCCGTAAGTCGATATTAAATTACCATTGTTGATAAAAAATTGACTGCCTTTAATAAATGAATTTTTCACTCATTCAATTTTTTTTATTCACCGATCTTGCGGTTCCATCAGCTAAAATTGTAATACATTTGATACATTGGGCGTAATTTCATTTTCGATTAATATGAATTCTGAAATACAATGGACAGTACAAAATGTCCGTAAAGATTGATGTAATTAATGAAACATACTTCGAAATTCCATTCGATGATGCAACTCCAGCTGAATGTCTTTTCAACGCCTCGAGCAGATGTAAACTCGGATGTAGAACATGCCGCACTCTTGAACAACGATTCATGTTTTCATGCTAGTCGAAACATCGACTCGGCTGTAATATTTTCTTATTCACGAGAGTAAAAAACATTACCAAGTTCTCGCTTTAAAATAGTCTCAACTCCCCGATGCTAAGGAATTAATCCCGTAAAGTCAAATTTTTATTAATACAAAAATGGCTTTATTTCCAGCATCAGACTTGTTGCATCCGTTACTCGAGCGTCTCGTTGCGCAATAACACGCATCGGAGAAAGTGCATGTGCAATCCGAGGTGAATTGAGAATCGATTGTGCAATATGGGTGGCCCACCAAGATAGCGTCCGCGTTAACGAAGAGGTATGGGACCAAAAAGAACCGCTTTGTAACCTAACAAAATAGAAGTTTTAACGATAAGTTTTTACGAGCGTTTCACTGATCAACAATAAACAAAGGGTGACAAAAATTGGTACGTATTATGTATCAAATTCTTTGTTTCACCATACACAGTCAACGCTACAACTAGTTTGGCACCAGTTTGTCGAAATAATATCTGTCGTGCCCAGGTTGTGACTCTATCAACCGGAAATTCCAGTCATCTCGCACACGAACAATTATAGACATCTACGGCTTCTTTTGTAATGATTTCCTTTATTCAGGGACCCAAGGATAATTATTGATAACGGTTGTTCCAACAATTCAGCATTCTTCGTAATCATAAATATATGCGGCTGTACACTCAGTTTGCAGTTATCCAGTTAGTACGCATCATGTAATATTATCACACTCGGAGTGTCTATAACGGAACGTCATATAGGTACTAGGGAAAATGACCCACGCATACTGATCTTCACATAAGTTTGTTAGTGATTCGCGTGCCACGTAACAGAAACCGTGAAATATAATCATGAAAACTCAATGAGAAGTACATGGCTCCGTCTCTTTCTCTTGCTCGCTCTTTCTCTTTCAGAAGCAGAAAAGAGAAATGCTTGGATAGTTTTATCATACGTAGAGGAAGGTGCGAAAGCCTTGGCACTGCGAGAAGATCCTTGAAACTCTCATGACTTTCATCATTTTCATGGCAAATGTGTCGTCTGTGCAGTTGCATTTGAATCCGGACAGAAATTACAATCGTCGCTAGGAAATGATCGAGAAAGGGATAAATGTGTTTACTTATGTATGTCGCCCTTTTTATTACGGTTCATATTCGGTTTCCCTCTTATTGTTATATATTACACACGTATGGTATATG
Source organism: Ophioninae sp. B BG-2022a (assembly GCA_030522765.1). Lineage (NCBI taxonomy): Eukaryota > Metazoa > Arthropoda > Insecta > Hymenoptera > Ichneumonidae > Ophioninae sp. B BG-2022a. The sequence goes on along the minus strand of JAPYZJ010003036.1, from coordinate 13,325 downwards.
GATCATACGCGAATTGTCGATTTCGCCGTGAGCAAAAGTGTTGCCTCAACTTTACGAGGTATCTGCTAACAGATAATGGTACGGTTAGCCGCAGGCTTTGAGTTCGTGTAAATAAATAATGTATGTACATTATACATAATAATAGCAAAACCTTATACCCATACGAATATCAGACACGAGTATTATATTTCCATGCGGTAAAAGTAAATCAAGAGATTTTCGCATGAGCTAGAACTTGACTTTTTGTCGCTCATGCTTAAATCTTATTCCTACGATTTTATGAATAATGGAAAGAAATACATTTTTTTCTGATCGACCAATATTAGCATAGTAATGCTTGTTGATTACACGTTAACAATATGTACCGAGTGATGAATTACGGGTGCGCGTTTACGGCCCCACGAAGAGTTATTTTTTTTTAAAGGAAGCGTCCAGCACCGAGGCCGGCCTAACTTTAAAAAAAAATTTGTTTTGAACTTTGTACGGTCAAGAACAATTTGAACCATAATACGTATTAAAAAATGCAAAATTGACGAAGTTACAGTTATTTTCCAGTAGGTAAGTCGAGCCGCTGCGGGCCGTCAATACATAGAATACAAAAGCCGATACAATACAAAACAAGCACGGAGAGCACTAAGAGCTTCACAAAATAAGGCTCAATCTCTCAATTAGCTACCGAAGGAGACATTTATAATTCAGGAATCGCTGATTGAAGGTATCACTTAGAAAAACCGCACCGTCACTCGACAACTGCATGTTTACCTTCCTTCGAGAATATCTCGAAACTAAATTTTTCGAGGTGGTTCTAATAAAAATGGTGTAAATTATCGATCCGATCGCTTTTTAATTTTTATATAATCCTTTTAGATGCATTACCTAAATTGTAGCGTAGGATTTTTAAGATAAATTTATAGTTTTCCTTTTGAATAATATTTTTACTCGTGAAATTTTGATTAAAAATACACATTTTTTTCTTCCGCTCGATATAATTTTAATGGGCCCAAAAGAAAGTCGCTACGACACATTGTAGCTTATTCACGAATAAGTTTTTTTTTTTGTATATGACCGGATAATAGGTTGGACACCAAACGCGCATATCAAGCAGACGGTCTGTGCGGAAATAGGTCTGTATAACGTCGCTTTTCAAAAACATTTTTAAGGGAAATTTATTGACGTTATTGTTCAAGCCTTTTCCGGCGTTGTATGTAAATATAATTGTGATTGGTACTTTGGAGTTTATTTTTTTTAATATACTGGATATATTTTAAACAATAACTAATATTATTGAAAATTTGCGCTCGATTTTATGTTTTTTATATAAATATTTGTTCAACAACATTTAAAATCATTCTGTCAGACCCTAGCTAGTATTATAATAAATAAGTGGTATACATTCGGTATGGATTGGATAAATAGTTTTTTAAAAAGCGGATCCGCCGCGAAGGTATTTCCGAAAAAACGGGATTCTAAGATAATAGCGTTCAAAGATTTAAGATTCAGGCGGCCGCACGCGCTTGAAATACCTAGCGCTTCAGAACTAATGCTCCGATATTTCATGTATTATTTTCCGCAGCTTATTTAATTTATCATTAAATAAACTGCGTAAATTAACAAAATGTTAACTGTCAATTCATTAGCTGTTTGTAAGGCTAAACATACACGACACAATTTAGACTTGCAAATATTCCACCATTTTAAACTTACTTTTTGTCCAACAGTTCCACGGGTAATAAGGCAGGAAGGATTAAGGTAGGAAGACCATTACAAAATTTGGAAAAAATCATTTTTTTCACTAAATTGATAGTTCTGTTTCTTAAGGATATTGTGTCCAATTTTTACAGCAAAATTCGACGAATTGTTGGAGTTTTAGCAAAAAGACGCCTAGAGCGTTCGATCCGACTTTGGTCGTGTTTTTCTCAAAACTATGTTTTTCCCAACTGCTTGAATAATTACTCAGAAACTATTGCACCGATTTTGATTTTGAGCAAAAATATCATGAATAATGACAATATTGACTTTATTAAGCTGTCCTTTCCTGAATTCTGCATATATTTCAAAAATCCTGGTTCACCAACAGCATATGGGTCTTATTTTTAAAAATCATTTTGATTTATTTTTAATAATTACAGAGGGATAGAGGACTCCAGCAGTGCGTCAATTTTCTCAAAATCTTCTTCCAAGCATTATTTTAGACGATGGGCAATTTACATTTTGAAAAGTGTATATATTTGTATTATATATATGTATGTATGTATATATTGTGTATATATTGTATATAAGTGTATATATTTGTATATCTATTTTTCGAACAATTAAAATATGAAACAAAACATATCTGAATATCCAAATGTCTATGTGTATTCTATCTACGAAAAAAAAATCATAAGAAACTCATAATTTTCGACCCTCTAAATTGTCTTCCCGCCTTAAGACCAACACACTTTTTGCAGTTCTATGTTCATTGAAAGTGTGAATATTCGGTTAATTATACTCCGAATGAATTATTTGCGGACCATAAAAGCGCGAATTTGATATTTGACCTGTCATCTTTTGTTGCCTGGACGCCGTTTATCAAGAACACTATCGTACCTCAGGCATGCTCACACGCAATATATACTCTCGAAATTTGACGTGGACGAAAAAAAATGAAATAATAAGTACATATTCACATACGTATGATGTGAATACATCGTGAATACGTAACGAGTTGGAAGACTCGCGTCCAAGGTTTGCAGTAATTTCGGAATGTTCGTTTCGGGACTGTGGCCCAGTAATTTATTTTCTCTCTTCACAAGCCTCGACATGACTCGTGAAAAAATCCAATTGCCTGTAATCGAGGTCTTTCGCTGCTCAAAATTTCTCACGGACCACTGATTCTCGCAAGCGTTAAACTTGAATTGTACATGGGCTATACGTTATTGTTTCAAATAACTGTTGAACCTGTTCGATAAGGATAAATTGCGCCTAAAGAATATGGCTTGAAATTATTGTGAGAGTAATAGAAATATTATGATGCTGCAATAGATAGCGCTTCTCTTAATGAATATCTTTATCATTAAAACATATGCAGCGAGTATGCACAAATATACACAGATTTACGAATATTCATATGTATACTGGAAACACACTCACACAGGCCATAATACTTAAATTTATAACCTATCTCTATGAATATTTTACTTTTTTGCCGGTTCGCAGTAATGCCGTATAAAAAATAATGTAGCTGTTTTAGCGACACGTAAATGAATAACATTTACTGGGTAAGGTGAAACGAATTCAAAGTTTTTAATAGTATATTATATATGTAGAAAAATATTTCTCAATTGTAGAAACTGCAATTGGTAACTACTTTAAGGAGTAACACCAGGGCAGGATTTTGAAAAAATCCTTTTAATTGCGAAAACATAGCATCATCATTGAACGAGATCAATTTTAACATGCTGATGAACTTTCAATATGCTGAGAAAACCTGAACTTTGATGACAGCTCCACTATTACTTCCTTTGAAGAAGTACGTAGTGGTTTTTCGATACAATATAAACTTCTTATTTTATAAACAATTCGCTGATCCGGCGAATTTCGTAGCGTCTAAAAATCAATAAATGTAGTATTTAGTTGTCGAATGTAAAACAATAACCGCAAATTGCTTTGTGTAAAATATAAAATGTCGTTCGGTTATTGAACAAAACTTGCCAACAATTTAAAGGAATACAATATTTGTATCTACATTAACTCGTTAGGGACTGAGTTTTTGAAATTCAAATTTTCTGTTTTTATCTTTACATTTGGGTTGAATGATGATCAGTTAATATGACGATGACAAAAAAAATTCAAAATCTCCCAATTTTTAGTTTTAGACTGTTGCCATATGGCAACGCTAGGTTTGTAGTTTTTGGTGTATGACCCGCAAATTAAATTGACTACTCACGTTGCCACATGGCAACGCTAGTCTTTAATGGGTTAAATACAACACAGTTATACAGGTAATCGATTTACAGCATTCGTATGGTATATTTTGACACTTTTATATGTTGGTTAAGAAGTGCTTAGAGTAATTTCCCATCCCCGGAACTAATGAGCGTAATGGATCTGGTGGTGGGACCAATTGGGTCAATTTTACTTTACCACCAGCACAACATAATCCATTAGATTCACCGCTGTATTTGACCGCTTTACAATATTGACAAATGATTGTAATTTTCCCAATTCTTACGGATTTGTCGGCACAATAATAATAAATAGAAATAAATCAGCACCAATGCGCGCCACCGATCGTACAACAGTAGTACTATGTCAGAAACCTTTCATATATATATAGAAAGCACACGGGCTAATAACATGTTTAACCCTAAAGTATTAGCCTCACTGTTAAAATTTCTGGTCAGAAACTTTCGCCGATGTTTACACAACATATTTCCAAAGTTTCATCCCGATCGGTCAAGTAGGTAGTTTTGAAATGCATAGGGAACATACATACAAACAGACATGCATTTATGTATATATATATATAGATGGATAGGTAGATAGATAGATAGATAGATAGATTACTGTATATTTTGTAGCATAAAATCGAATATTTTATCAAAATTGGTATCGTTTTTACACAATTCGATTGTATATAAAATACTTACGTACTTTTATAACCTATAGTATGTAGATTCCAATTTTATATGTTTATTGATTCGGTTTTTCTAGTTTAATTCGTAATGGTCGCCCGGGGTCCAGTGCACCGCGGGCAAATTCTGTAGGGATATATCATTGAGAATGGAACTTGTGTTGTTGTCTGAACCTACGCCAACACTATTTGATCGGTGGCGATGGTCAAAATAGCGTAGCATATAGTTGCAGGTAGCAAATAGTGCTCTTCATGAAAGTTATATTTTTTTCTTGAATATATACTATTTCAAGAGTAACATAACGTAGGTTTTTTTGCCATATCGTAAAAATAAAAATGTATATAAGTTTTTTAATTAAAATTGAGGTTTTTTGTTCTTTTTTTTCTCATTGTTTTTTCGCCATGTTAAAATTTTCAAACGAAAGAAAAAACGATTGTATTACTTGAAAAACATATGAAATAGAAAACTTGTGTAAGATTTGCGTAAATAAATCATGTAGAATGCAAATAGCAACAAGTTTTCGGCGTGGGCTCCCCTATACCACATGTGACTATTACGTGGCGTATACGAGGTGTGACCATTACGGGTTAAGAGAAATTTGTCCGCGGTAATTATACATAATTGGGCACCACCCCAATGCCAATGTAACCATTTTTTAGCATATACTAATCTAATTGGTTACCTGTAATGATATTTCGACCTGGGGGGCTGACTTTATTTCATCAATTCTATCTTATACGAAGTTTTGACGATTTCGGAAACACGTGATAAAATAGGGTATTTTCGAAATTTCACCGTTTATATTAGGCGCTGTAGGTTGCAATCATTTACCACACTCTCCTCGCTCTAGCCGTAAATTCGTAAAAATATACGATTTCAACGACAAGACTGAAAATCGATCAAAATTCGTCTACATTTTTGTATTTCCGTGTATATGTGTAAAAGCGCGAGTGTACGTGTGTATATGTGCATATCTACGCACGAGTATATTTACTGTAACCACACCCAACGTACAATTCAATTCACATTCAAACTATAATTCAAACACCAACCATTATTACTAACCAACCGAATTAAGGAAAATATTTAAAGCGAATTAATTAATAATTTAATCATAGTGAATCAAAGTGAATTATCAATATCGTAATTAATTAAAGCAATGAATTACAATTACACTCAATTAAAGCAAATGTTTAACTTTACAAATACCTACAAAACTGGTTGTCAATCATGCTCCATCGTCAAGTGAGAAAAAGGTGTATATGAAGAATACACACTCGATTAAATTTTTTCAATTCAACTAAAACCGAAACGAAAATTGCGAAAAACATTCTTTATTCGGAGATGACTAAAGCGATGGCTTGACAGAAGCCTTTTTCAAGCGTGCATTTATGCTTTGAAATACGAAAAAAAACGAAGAGAGATATTTTTTATTGCAGTCTCCCATCCCCGGATGATTTTCTTGCGCTGCGAGCCTCTACTCAAGAGCTTGTAACGCGCCAATGTGGTGCGACATTAATCGTTATACAAGGCTATAAATTTCCGTATTTGGAGACGAGCCTTTCGTATAGCTAGAAGTCACTATATATATACGTTGTTTTACCAAGAATGAAGAACATGCAATCAGCAAAGATCCGTTCAACACATACGCAATGAGTCAACCACATAGTTTTATTGAAGCATTTATTCATTTCCTTTAGCTGTATGGGAAACTTCCTATATCCCTATTGTTGCAGTTATTAGAAACAAATATTTTCGAAAAGAATTTTTTTTTTTTCATATTAATTAATTATTGCGGTCCACAATAGACTAGTATTTTTGGCACACTATAGTCATCAATTATCGTATTTGTTATCGTCTGCATATACCACTTCGTCGTTACCACCAACATGGCCCCAACCCAAACCACCATTACAGGTTGGCAATTCCACCTGTATTTTCCTGTACCCTTTGCGAAATTCTAAATTTTCTTCGCTCTCAATTCACCTTGGCGAGAGGCCGAAACAAGTCGAATTCACGATGTTGGAATGGTTGACACCACAGCCGTCTCTCGTCCACGCCCGTTCGTTACTACTTTCTCTTCGAAACATTTTTTTTCTTTTCTCTTCGGGTATCGTCGTAGCGCTTCATCAATATTTTTTTTCTCTCGAGGAAGAAATAAATGGCTCGCAGGCTAAACGACGAAGACAAAAAATTGCATGATCGTTCACGGGATTAAAAACTTTTATACGGCCCAATATGAAGGGGTCCGAACGACTTTTATTTTCAAGTCTGATTATTGATATTTTCAAGTCTTTGTAAGAATCACCTTGGGCGTTCACAGTCGCAGATTTTACTTTTTGCGACGTATTCAGGTCGACACGTTATTTCCATTAAGATACATGATATATGACAAAATATATATATTTATAGATGAGTCAAGTTGGTATACAGTGAAATACGTTTACTTGAGGATCGGAGAACCATATATGCCTCGCAGAAATTCGACAATCATATATATATACAAACAGCCATTCAATCACGTAATTTATTTCCTATTTGCAATTATTTTTATCCTCGGATGAAGAGAAGACTTCCCTTCCCGTCTTTTCCCCATCACTGTACGAATAAAGGTTGCAGATAGCGGTACAATCGATATTAGAGGCACTGGACGTTGCACCACAATGCCTGGAAGCATGCATATTGTGCGTTGACTGCGATAACCAAATTTCCATAATTCAACCTTTCACGTTTGTACACTGAACGTTATAATTATTATTCATGTCGGTATAAACTAACTCTTGTCGGACATATCTATATTGATAATCTGTAAGATATCCGTCGGGATCATCTATACCTACATATAATAAAATTGTAACAGGTCGATGTCTGTACATTGAAGATATCGAAAAAAAATTAGAGCATAACAAGCCTAAACAACCGTTTTTAAAATTTGTGTGTTTGTCTGTATGTTTGTACGCGCATTGCGCATGGATTTGAATTCAGTTTTTACCGATCCATTGCTGGACGTCTAACTTGAAGTGTAGGCCACACTTTACCGCATGAAAATACGTTTTTTTTCGATTTTTCATATTGTATACAAAGACTTTTTTTTAGTACTTATTTTTCTGTAATATTTTATTACAGAAATGTATTATTACAAATGAAAAATTAGAAATTACAATTACAGTTTTTTTTATTACAAATATAAAAATTTTTTATGAACCCTTTACAAGTTAATTTGATTGGTATTTCATTCTCAACGATATGAGCAAAAATAAAATTTTGAAACTTAATTCTAAATATCACGCATACAAAGTCGTGGGTTAAAGCTAGTAAATTAATATTATTTAAAAGGGACGTCTTGTTCGCTTTCAATTTAGAATTACACATCGCGAGTGAAAATTATTGTTGCGCATATCGAAAATGAAATATATTGCGCGCTGAAAATATTTCTAAACCAATACATCTCCATCGTTTAAAAATAATGTTTAATAGAGTTTATGTGTAATACTTTTTCGAATGCAGTCATCTAGCTTTAAGAGATTCTTAGAAAAATTTCCATTGCGAGCGCACTTTACTCCAAAGTAAATTCGATCGTCCTCTAATTAAGGCGTTACTGAATGACTATTGAAACATTGCAAAAATTCTTAAAAATTTTGGAACGTATAGAATACTAATACATGAATTATTTTAGATTTTTTCACAAAATAATTTAGTAGTTACGGGAAATAGCTTATAGAGATGTTAATAGTTGCAAAACGGATAGAACTAGGTAAATCCTCTCAAATTCTGAAAATATTATATCAAGATTTCGGATTAAACTATTCATTAGAGGCAGTTTCTAGTAAATAGATAGTGTTTTCGCGTTTGGGCCTCAATTTATAAATTGGTGAAAGATTTATTTGAACAATGAATAAATCAGCAATCATTGGAAGGCTCCTTACGTATTGAGTAGTATTTGGGTACTTATTCATAATAATAAGATTATCTGAACTTCATGATTAATTTTAATACATTGAGAAGTTTTTATTGGACAGTAACCGACAACAACCTCAGTCAAGCACATGCCAACATCGTCGTTGATATTAATTATTAATGAAAGAGAAAAATTAACATTTTTAAACAATTTATTATTACATTAGCTATTTGTAAGTTTAATAATATACGAAGTGATTTAAACTTGTAAATCCATGATTCATTAATTTCGAATTAATCTTTTAGTCCCTAATCGTCCATCCAGTGATGAAAAAAAGTATAATATGCAATTGGATTTTCTCAACATTCAATGTTGTATACAATCTTTTTTTATTTTCTTACAAATGAAATATTTTAAATATCTTCAATGATGATTTATTATAAAGTTCAGAAAAAATAAAGTTCTATAGTTGTAAGAAAACAAGATTTCAACTAGTTCTACTGGTCAAGAGTGGTTAACTCTTTATACGTTTTTATTCTCATGTGTGACTCAATGCGAAAATCGCTCGTAAGGATTGATGATGAAACTACAGTAAATATCGGTTCAGTCTATCTCCTATACGTAGAAGATTGAATACTTTAGTACGTATACTATGACCGTAAGAAACGAGGATTGGCTGTACAACCAGCAGAGGATAACCTTACGCGCATTTCTTTCACGCGATGATTCATTGAAACAAGTGGGTCTTCCAGCCTCACATCAAATGCATTATTCCTATAGATATATCTCGATGTGCAGCTTCCCTTAATGAACACTCGCTAACTGGACGATCGATGAAAAATCCTTTGTATCATTTGTATTTATCCAGCAATGGCTGCCGGGTCTATACCTGAAATGAAAAATTACAAAATTACAAATTTCGATAGTATGTTTTGAAAAAAGTAACAAAATTTCGATAGTATATTTTGAAAAAAGTAACAAAATTTCGATAGTATATTTTGCCTCCATATGCAGTGTTTATGTAATTGCATATACATCTATTGAGTAAAAAGGAATTCCGCCTTGTTGAAATCTTTACCTAACATTGAGATCGAATCTACGACTTCCAATTTCAAAGTAGCGCGGGCTACCTACTACGCCATCCCAACACTTACATAAACTTCTCTTTTCCGTCGATAAGTTTTGTCATTTCAAGGTGTGTTAATAATTTTGTTCGTGACGTTCAAGTTTCCATCATTGGAAGACAGCGACATTTTTTTTTACGACCGCACTTTATTTTCGCTCTATTCATTTCGTTTATGTATAAACAACGAGGGAGGGCTACCGCTGTTTTTAAATAAACAAAGAAGAACAGCCACTAATGGTACAACCATGATTACATTCCCGGCCCAGATTATTGTTGGCATTCGATTTATAAACTTATTAATCTCGGCTGTTATTCCATCTTAGATTGTACGGCCTATGGCCCAGTATTAGACCAAAGATGATATGTTATTTCTTATAAGTTATAAGCACTGGATACATGATATTGCTACAATTCTTTAAAATGTCGTAAAGTGTGGTTTTGATAGCATACTACTTAATTTGGAAATTTCTTATATTCTGTAAGAATCTCCGTTATCCTAATGACAAAATGTTGATGTATTGAAATAATTCGCTTGATTATTTCATTATTTTTATAAGTTAAGCGATTACTACAACATTTTTTCATTTTGTACAAAAATATAAATTTTCATACCAAAATATTACGTCTAAGGTCATATCAGTAAATATGTCATAGTAAAGTAAAGTTCGGGCTTGCATTTCCTCTTGACGAGCTTACCTTGCTTCCTTGATCTCCAAAGCGCCGCGTCTGTTCTGATTTTTCACCCGCCTCTGGCCAATTTTCTGGCCAAAATTGAAGCTCTGCGAGCCAACTACAAGTTTTAGTCCGTCCATCAGTATTTGAAGGGCTGAATTTTCTTCATTGAATAAATAATGCAATAGCCAAGAATGTTACAACCTCGACTACTTTCAGGCCACAAAGATGGCCACATCATGGCCATGGTGCTTCGGAGCTAATGGCAAAACGGTCAAATCTAACTTTCATCGGCATTCTGCGTATGACCATTTAAGAGGGAGACGCACACCCTCTTCCCCTCGGCCGGAGATCAGAGTGATAGTTTCCCATGTATTTCCTAAACGGCTTTTCAGAATTTCATGAAATTTGACTACACAATGTCAAATCGATAGACGAACGGCTGTTCTCTCACGGAATTTCTCAAATACATAAAAAATTACAGATTGTATGACCACGCAAGCATCATGATGGAAATCCTGTCGAATAAAAAGATACGATAAATATTCCGACTTTTAGAGTAAAAAGATAAATATTCCGACTTGTAGAGGAGAAGAGCCGCGTAGCCATATTCGAAACACACATTTTGGGACCTCAACCATTTGATTCTGTCACATATTTTAGGAGATCAGTGGGAAACCATAACTTGTAGGTATTTGCTTGCGATTTCGGGAAAATATCGACCGACATTCGTGACGTATAGTTCCGGCAAATACCGGGACGCTGCACTTCTCGAAATTTCCAGTGTGTACGTATATACGTATAGATACTCATACACGAAGCCCGTCGAGGCTTCCTGAACGCTAGCGACAATGTTACCTACCTACCTCGCGGTAGATAGCAGTAGCTCGCGCTAATTTTGTTTTACCTACTCGAACCGAGGTGCGTCGAAGTTTTGTCGCGGGTGCGGCAAACATCCCGTCAGCAAACGACCTTTCGATAAATTTTCGTACATTGGAAGAATTTCTCATTTCAGTTAGCTGAATAAAGGTTTACCTGAGCGGCCGCTCCGATCTAACTACCGCGCGCTTCGATACTGAACTGACAGGCGTTCACTTTCCTTGCTCATGGCATCGGAACAAGTCGGAATTTTGTTTGGATACTTTGGCAACATATTCTTGAATTCTGACTAACTATTTATAGAATAAAAAAAAGTCCACTTTTCAAAACGCCGACACTGGTTTCCCCCTTAACTTTGTACTAACTTTCATTCTACTAACCCCTCCGTATCGTCCATTCCACAATATGCCTCTGTAGACATTCCATTTAATTCCCTTTGCGGCCGCGGCCAACTTCCCCGTATCTGTATCGCATTCACTATGTATCGTATTCACTGTGTCATATCTGCCATGGATATAGGGGAAACTGCAGAAAATCTATACCGATAAAGTCAGTCGCAAGTCTGTTTCCAATGACGAAACTAGTCGTCCCGAAGTAAAAACGTTGGATGAAAAATATTTCTCGATGAAATTGACGCGACGGGGATTCGAACCTGCAGCCTCCCGAACTGTGGGTAGCACGCTAACCACTAGAGCAATGCATACTAGAGTATATTTTGTATATTAATTTTGACCAAATTTTAACAAATTGTCCACGTGCCATATCAATATAATATTCTTTTACTTTAAATATACAGGGTTACTGGTAACTCGACGTATTCCTGTTAAGGGCGTGTAGTTTACATAATTTCTCACTGATTTGTATATGAAATATTCCATCCTAAACCTAACCGTTTTCCAGACATTTTCATTTAATTGATTATTATAAAAAATAGCCGATTTTCGGCTATTAGCTCAGCTGTTTTGAAATGCATGAGTCTTATTATTACTATTATTTGAGTTTGACATGTGAAATAAGATGCTTTATGACCTCAATAACCAATATTGCATGTAAAATGAATAAATATGTCGTTATAGACGATCAAAAGCTACAAAAACTAATAAAAAATTTGCAAGTTTATTTTTCTTTTAAGGATATCTAAAAAAATAATTATGGCGCCTGTTTTGCAAATGTGCCTAAAAATATCTACATCTTATCAGCTATCCAACGAAGTATAATAATCTGGGGTTTTATCAAAAGTTAAAAAAAAAAACTTTGTTTCATAGGCTACAACGGAGACAGAAAAAGTTAAATAAAACAATAGGTGAGTACACACGACTAAATTTATTGACATTTCAAGTTTTACCAAGTCTAAATTTCATGTTCAACATGTCCGCCTCCGTTTTGCACACATCGTCGCATTCTTTTACGAAGTCCAGTTTTCACTACACCAGTTGTTAAGTTTCTTCTTATCAGAGTCCAGTTTACAAGCACAGTCGGGAATTGGAAGAAACAGTCCAGAAACACAGCCAAGTCGAGTAGGAAACAGAGCACAAAATAATAACGCGTCTACCATGGACGAATCACATAAGCGGACTAACAATAGCAAGTTAAAAACCAAACACAGACGTGTTGTGTTCCCAAACCGATTTCGGAACATTATTTTTCTCACTTACCCCTGCTTAAATCGTACGATGTTTCGCTCGCACGCACCGCAGCCCCTCAACAATTGTCCTGTAGGGATTAACCAAAAAGAACAATAAAACTGCTACCTGGGGACTTGCAACTAGGTTTTTCTAGGATTTTTTATTAAAAACCCTAGATTGTTATACCTTGTTGGATAGCTGATAAGACGTAGATATTTTAGGCACTTCTGCAAAACCAGCGCCATAATATTTTTTTTAGATATCCTCGAAAGAAAAATAAACTTTCTAACTTTTCATTAGTTTTTGTAACTTTTGATCGTCTACAACGACGTATTTATTCATTTTACATACAATATTGGTTGTTGAGGTCATAAAGCATCTTATTCCACATGTAAAAATCAAATAATAGAAATAATAAGACTCATACATTTCAAAACAGCTGAGCTAATAGCCGAAAATCGGCTATTTTTTATAATAATCAATTAAATTAAAATATCTCGAAAACGGTT
>JAPYZJ010003035.1:0-17916 GCA_030522765.1 Ophioninae sp. B BG-2022a | reverse complement strand
AAAAAATTAATAACAATTCAGGGGTTGATCTGCGAGCCATACATGCTTATATCAATCGTCTTAGAATTTCACCCCCTACCTCCCATTTCAGGGATGACATTCTTAGCTGGGACACCCTGTATATTGAAGGCACTTTATTAAACGAAAAAAAGTTATAAATGGATCAACAATTTGTTGAAACCACGTACGTTTTTTTAGCATTGAAGTAATATCATTAACGAACGACATTAATTATCGTTATCATTGAAAGTGTACGCTGCAGATACCAGACAAGTTCGTTCGATTAAAACTGAACTTTGCCTACCATTTCTATTTAATTTCATATAATAAATTAAATAGACCCCTACATCAGAAACATTGCGATCCAAGAGTTCGATAAATCTTATTCGTTACGAAATGCTATCGGAGTAAAAGGGGAAAAATTCCAAGTGTCTCGGTTCACCGGAACTGGTGCGTTTCACAGTCGTAATGACTTTCAAAGTTGTCACAATGGTTGAGAATTGAATCGAGTTTGCGTGGTGCGGCAGGCAGGATAGTGCGATTTAATTGGATTCCAATTGAATTTACGACGATACGAGAATCCAGAGATGACAATTCAAATTGACTCGAGACGCGTTTTCCGTTGATACAGGCACTGGCAAAATGTCACGGCACAGCTTGAATTTCCGTTTTATCCACAACCGTGCACGAGATTTCTCGCCTCGTAATAACGAGCCTAATCCAAGTCAACGCGCGTTTGAGAATCCTCTTATACAGAAGTGACGGCGATACCCCGCTTTCGGCAATAAGACGATTAGATTGCTCGAGTTTCAGAACACAGTTTACAGGCTTATCCACGTCCCCTGAGACACACACGAAAGACAGAGGAAAAACAAAATCCTGCAGACGTTATCTCACTCGTTTTTTTTCGTCACGGACAGCAGCGGAAAAAGATGACCTCTTTTTTTACCAGATTACTCAAAAAAAATGAAAAACGATTCAGGATCTTCGCGAAATGTACCGTTTCAGCGATAAGTTGAGGTCGTTAAATTATTGCGAAAAAACTCGTGCGAATTTTACATCGCTGTGACGTAACGAACATTTAGCTTTTTTAGTTTTTGAAAAAATCATGAAAATTTCTTTTATTTCTCGAATTTCTTTCGGCAGCTTTTAATACCTGCCAGAAGAAATTGGAGAAGTCAAAAAGATTTTCATGGTTTTTTTGTTTTTATTATGTAAGGATTTTTACGATATTATTGTTATTTTGGTAAAATCCTAATAAATAAAAAACCATGTAAAATATAAATAAAAATGTCTAATGAAATTTGAAACGATACATTATAAGTTAAAAATTAAAATTAATTTCTCAAACGAACAAAATGTAAATTAAATCTTTTAATTCATATTAAAAAATCAATTTTTTGTATTTTTTAAATGATTTTTTATTTTTAGTGTACAAAATTCCAAAACCGAATTTAGTTTAATAAAAGATTAAAATGAAATCATATTTTTCATATCAATAAGAATAATAAAAGTGGTTCGCTTGATTTTTCTTCACTAATCACCCCATCCCTTCGTTTCTACGTAATAACAACGTGGAAATGTGTGTGTAACTGCCGTGGGAGGGTTAAGTGGAGAAGGGATGGAAGAGAAATCCTCGGAGAGGAAACAGGTGCAATTTTTCGCCTGGTGTTCAAGGTGAACCGGTGGCCACCTGTGGTTTCGTCTTTTCAAGAGAGCCTGACGAAAACAGTATCCTGAGGGAACTCTCGAAAATCCAACATCTCACGAACGAGCGAAACCCACTGTCGTATTGTCTGACGAAGACAACGATGATGGTACGTTCGAAGGAAGGAGCGAAACAGCGAAAAACAAGAAAATATTCTTCGGCTGGCCGGAAGCTTCGTCAGGCTTCCATCGACGCTATTGCAGCTTCGGTCTTGCAGTTCCATGTTGTTTTCGACACTAATCCGAAAAATAAAAGGAAGAGAAAATTCATTCAATTTTTTTCTTGTTTTTCAAAGCGCTGTATCCGTGTAAAAAATGGTCGTGTTGAGACAAAAAATAAACAAGTTGAAGCTTCAAGATTCCAGTTTCGAGATATTTTAGTTAAAAAAAATTATCAGCTACCGTTATCGCGTAACTGTGAGAAATAAGCACAAGACAAAAAGTTTCCAAATGCGAGTGCTTTTTTCGAGTTTCCACTAGCATATTATTTTTTCTTCAGTTAAATCAACGCATAAGTCACTTAGCTTATTTATTCAGCTTCAATACAATTTTTTATTGGTTTCTTTATATTAAGTTTTTCCGAGCAGAAAACATCGTGAGTTTTTCCATTTAAAGTGCGATATCTCAGTAAAAATTCAACGTAGAGAGACTGGTAAAAATGAAATTTAATTTATATATGAAAGCTAACTGACTTGTGCATTGATTTAATTAAAAAAAAAATCCGAGCCCGAGGAGCATTA
The DNA here is from genome assembly GCA_030522765.1 of Ophioninae sp. B BG-2022a. Taxonomy (NCBI): domain Eukaryota; kingdom Metazoa; phylum Arthropoda; class Insecta; order Hymenoptera; family Ichneumonidae; species Ophioninae sp. B BG-2022a. The sequence goes on along the minus strand of JAPYZJ010003035.1, from coordinate 15,469 downwards.
AAAAACATCGCTAAAAATTGAAAACATTTTGTTTCGCGTTATTTATTATGATTGCACGGTAACCGTACTCTACAAACAATTTTTGCCAAACGATCTCAAAATTGGGAACTTGTGGGTTGAAAGTGTTTGTTTTTCTCATCTCGATACAATAAAACTATCAAAAAATGTGCAATTTTTCGTTTGTTTAAGTTTTTTGTCTGTATGTTTTTTATCGATTTTTATCTGCACTTTGCACACTGGTCTCTCGAGAAGGAGTAGAGACTCCCTTGTCTCAGAAGAGTCTCGGATTGCTCGCGTTCCGTGACACTTTCCGAAAGGGATTTAAATTGCGCAGGCAACCTCCAGAAGTGTATACACGATATTCGAATATATACAGGGTGTAGCGTAAGTAATGGATAACCTTGTATTGTCGGATAGAAGACCTTAAGCCCTATAAAAAAAATTACGAACTCCTTCTGATTCAACTACTCTTTGTGATCATTTTTTTTTAATTTTTGAGAAATTTATTTCTTCTGTTCACTTTATCGGCCACCATTCATTAAAAAAAAAGGATTTTTACAGTCTGTAGTTGAATGTAAAAATCCATTTTTTTTTAAATGAATAGTAGCCGATAAAGTGAACAGAAAAAGTAAATTTCCTAAAAATAAAAAAAAAAATTATCACAAAGAGTAGTTGAGTCAGTGGGAGTTCTTAATTTTTTTTTAGATAGAGCTTAAGGTCCCTTATCCGACAATACAAGGTTATCCATTACTTACGCCACACCCTGTATATACACGTCGTTTTAACGCTGCTGTATTGAGCAGCTCTTTAATCCTATCTGGCGCCGATTAGTAATCCGAGATTCAAATGGAATTTGTCGCGAAGAATGTCTTCTCGATTGTTAAGTCACGGTAGGATATGGTTGACATATTTTTTTGGGATTTTATGCTCCGATTGTACATCGAACAGAATTTGTAAAAATTCTGTTGCTTATTGGATTAACGTATGTAATTCTAAAATGCAATTAAATGCAAATAAAAATGCAATTCGCAAAGTGCAATTAAATTGATTAGGTTGCTCTGTATAAACTACTTACTTTATTTATTGGTATGTACGGCCTCCCGAAATTCGCGATTGTTTTAATCGTGATAGGGTGAGGTAAGAATGAATATACTTTTTAATGACGAAAATGATTTTTTTTTAATATTCGAAAAGTTGACAAGTCCACCATTTTTGAAATCTGGATGCTCTACGTGTACCTGAAAAACCCGAGAAAAGTACACATTTGAAAAATAATGATTGATTTTTTTCATTTTCTGAAATTGTTTTATCAGATTCGTTGATAAAATTGTAATTCGTTTTTTTTTCAAGGAACTTTAGAACCAGATAAATGGTAACTATGTTACGTAATAGTATACCGAATTTTTAATGATCGATAATTATTTCCAGAAATTCGATGATTTTTTTAGAAAATTAATTACAATTTTAAGAGAAACCTTTAAAGTAAATTCATTATTGAGGCCTTGTCGATCAAAGGTTCTTCACCGCCTTTACCCCAAATCGTTTTTCAGATTAATGCTTCGAATCCTGCGGGCAAAAAATTTCCACGAAATCCAGTATGCAATTTCTAGTTTGACATTTTTTTACGATACACGATATGAAAGCAATTAGCGAAAATATCTCTTACAAGTTCGGTAATAGGGGTGAAACAAGTGCCAATTTAATTACAATTTTTTACGAAGGCTACCGTCCATGGGATTGGTTCCAGGACGTTAAGGTTCTTAATTCGTCGATATGAACTGGCAAGCTCTACGAATATTTGCATGTATAAATATTAATCGAACTTTTTTGGATGTGCATACATATATATATATACATGTACGTATTTTCACGTAAATTTTAGCGATTCGGATAGTCTCGTTAAAATCTCTATTACCATTCGCTTAACATCCACGCTTCGAAATTAATAATTGATCGTCAACATTGTAGATGAGCCGAGTTCGTTGTTAAATTTAATAAGATCGAAGGGAAAAAGGGAACAGAGAGGAAAAAGAGTTAATTGGAATATACAACTGATTGGAACGAGGGCGAATTATTTATAACGTAATAACGTTTTATCCTATTTAGTGGATCGTGGTGCAAACGTCATTAAGGTTAACAATGTAAGTATTACCAAGCAATGAATCAATTATTAATATTCAATTTCTCGTGTCGAACCAATCTCACTGTGCACTATACTTATTTTTAATCGATAATACGCGAGTGTGTATGCATTTACACACATACGTATATATTGCAGTCATTTCTCTGCAGGCTTGTTAAAATCTCGGTATATCGTAGAGTAACCGCTATATACAATTTTTTTTCGTCTGCGAAAAAAAACGTTTTTAATGAGTGCAATCACCCCTCAGAGTGAAGCGGGTTAAGAGCTGATTTTACGATTCAGCTCGGAAGGATAAATCCTCAAAATAGTTTGAAAATTTTTACGAATAATTATTATCTTTATGGACTCAGTGGATAGATTAGCAAAAACCGGTTTGGTAAAATACAAATCCTTGAAGGTAAGTTATACACATACGTGGAAATCGAAAAGAAAAAAAAAACAAAAACTATACCGACTTAAGAATTGTTTGATACGTCATGATGTTGGAAATCGTTGAATGTAAATTAGAAATAAGATGTTTTTAATTCGATAGAAGGAATATAAACTTTTTAAGTAGTTTGATTTTTAAAAAAATAAGAATCCAATAGTATTTGAAGTCGCTTGAAATCGCAAAAAATTGACTCGATTTCTATCCGACCTGACCATTATATAAATCCATCACGTTCCTAATTTCCAGTCACTGTTTAACAACCGCAATGCCAACGATTTCACGTCAACTCCGAATTGACGAATAGAAAATTTCACGAAAATTACTGTACTAAAAACCGAAATCGCTTTACAAGCTCATACGATTCGTACGCCCATAAAATCCAACAAATTCAACGGATAAACGATTTAATGATAATTACGCTATCGAAAACCGAAATTGCTTTACGAGTCCATACGATTTTCAATAAACGAGTTTCAATAAATAACAAGGTAGGTAAACATTAACCCATTAACCGCCAAAATGAAATTAGCCACAACATATCGATGAAACGTTTATTTTTGTATTGTTTACAAACCAAAAGAACGAAAAAAATACAAAAAAAAATATAAAAAAACATGATTAGACTCCCCTTGAGGGGGGTGTACACAGTTGGGTACAGTAGTATATCAGAGAATATATTTTTTTCAAAACAAGTTTCAAACCTCCTATTCAATATTTATTTTCTAGCCACGGATATATGCTTCCAAAAAAAACAAATATTGAAATAAAAATATATCATTTTAAACAATAGAAATATAAATCTGATCCTACTTACTCGTCATCATCGCAAAACTCGAAGTTTACAATCCTCGATCTGACAGTTTTAACGTACCTACCCTCCAACATTAGTGATTGATTATTAGCGTTGCATGGCTTCCTACCAACAACAGTCAAATAATTATGTTTGTTATAAAAAATCAACAGCTACCTTAATTTACAGCAGCGCCAAATGGGTTAAACTGATGCTCCTTGTCAATAACGCCATCCAATCTCTCGAGCTGCAATCAGGCTCCATATCAATCTACAAATTCCAAACTCTTGTTTCTCTTTTTACCCCCTCCCCCCCCCCTCTCGGCCCTGACCCAAGTCCAATGCTCTCCATCTCCATTTACTCAGAAAGCTCAACTCTGAGATATTCTCGTGTGCAGTCGTTTCGACACGAGTATCAGTAAGGGCCCGAATCTCTTGTTTAGGGATTCAAAGCAGGTTGCGACGGGAGAGAGGATCTGATGCGCGAATGTCCAGCCGTGCGTGGTTATCTTTGACGTTTCAGAGGATGCACCCGTTCCTTTGCGTCGTATAGACATTTCCTCAAGTCTGAGCGTTTCGTCGCCTCCAGCATCATTATCTGTACTCGTGAAATGGAATGCAGCATCGCGATGCTACGTACACTGACGTTTCTGATAGTGAATGAGACTCGTATCGGACAATATGCCATTCTCTCGTACCAACTCTCTGCGCATAACGTATTAATGTGTTTGATTCGAATAGGTATTCGTATAGTGAATTGTATCGTGTTCCATGAGGTCTTTACTGTACGTTCATACCTAATGCTTCCGTCGCGATGTGAGAAGCGAATCATTTTAGGCACCAAAACACTATGTTTGGGTGCGTGATAAATTTTCTAGGTTTCTTGTATAACGGGAATCTAGATAAAACGTACTTTTGAAAGGTATATATTGAATGGGGGTGAACACACAAAATAAAGCGAAAAGATAAATGAAATTGAAAACGTGAAAATATAGAACGAAATGGGGAACCGAAAAAACAGTGACGAAGGAAATGATAAAATGAAATAATACAAACAGAAAGAAAAAAGATTAAAAAACACAAAAGGAAATGGGGAAAAAAGAGAAAGAAAAATACCGAATACTGCATAAATATGTGTTGTATATGTAAATTAATCGAAGATCAAAAAGTAGAAAATAATACGCATGTGAAAAAATTATTTTTGAGAAACGAGCTTCTATTTAATGCACTGGCACGAAATAATTTTTTTTTATAAAGTCGCCTATATGCAACTATAAGCAATAGCTAGTCTCACACAAAATTTGGTAATAATTAATTTACATAAATTGGCAATCACTTCACTGTATTTAATTTGCTGAAAAAAAATCTTCGATTTCATTTTAAAAAATCCTCAAACTGAGTATAAAAGTGTAATAAGAATTCCTCTGATTTCTATTGTGTTACATTAAATTTGGTTAATACAACTGAATTGATAAAGTTGATTAAACATTGAAAAAATTGAGGGCCATTAGCTTTTATTTGTACCTAGTCACATATAGGTGACCAGATGAAAAAAAATGTCTACTTTTTAGTATAGTGAGTAAAACCTAGTAAAAAAATCACATGTATATATTATTACGTGTTACCTATTTAATATTATTACGTTAGAGCACTTCACAGTTGAGTAAACCACCATCACCTTTTTAAAAATCAATTACAATTTAATATCAAGGATCTACATTTTGGACTATTCAAACTGATATCCCGAATATTCATGAGTCATTCGGAACGATACGTTTAACCGGCAATCATTCAAACATGGCTCAACGTTCCAATCAGAAAAAAGAAAATTCATAATTGAAAACGAATAATTATCTTTCCGAATATTTAATGAAATGGCCAATTAGGTATAGCCTGGAGTGGATTAGGAAACCCGAACTTCGACTGACCAGAAGGCTCAAAATTCCGAATTTGAATTTACCGAAACTACAAAATTCGTAAATTTTTTGCTTCATTTGGATATGTTTAAAATCAAGGGTTTAAAATCAAACTAACGAACCCAAACAAATTTCGTAAACCTTTACGAAATGTTGACTTTCGGACTATTAAAATTCGGAATTTTGAGCTATCTGGTAAATCGAAGTTCGGGTTTCCTACCCCAACCCTATAGCCTGCTGACATCTGTCAATGTCACTTTAAGGGGTTTAAGGGGTCGATGTAAAATGTAATCGCGATACGATTTTGGCACGTCCACCCTATATAGGTGGATCTTTAAGGGCTTTCAGCATACGCTCTCATCGCGCTCATATAACGTCGTTCCATTTAATTAAGTTTGCATTGTGCGCGCGAGTACATCGCCCGCGAGAGATCGTTATCCCACGGGAGCTTCCGCCAACAGGCTGGAGAGAGTCTCTCTGCGTGGAGCTCGCGTCTGACCGCCCGCCAATTCGAGATATGATAGGGCTCCTCCTCTGGAGTCTCTCCCTTATCGCGTACGATCGCGGGAGGTAAATGAACGCTCTCATCTTCGGCTTTTCCTCTTCTATATCTGTATCAGGATGCCTCGAACGTTTTCATGCATGCTCAGCGGTTGCTACTCCCGTACACCTTTATCGACAGCTGTCGTACAAAAGGGCGCGGCATATCCGATTTTCTACGTGAAATAATGCGAGTTGCGACATTTTGCTTCGTGATATGAGCTCCGCGAACTAACGAGGATCGAAGTACTTTTTCTTCTTCTCTTTCTCCCTGTCAGTCTCTTGTACCTACTGTTTTCCTCGGATCGCCGATCCCTCCTTCTCTTTCCGTTTGTCGTTCTTCTTCTACTCTTTTCTCCGTTGAACTTTATTTTTGAAAGTTTTGCTCTTTAATTTTATTATTATTTATTTTTTGTCAATGTTTTATTTTATTGGGAAGGAAAATAGGTTTTTTTTTTGGTTAATATTATTATGTTGATAATAATGATAAAATTATTATTTCATTTGAGAGAATAAGGATAATTATTGAATTAATATTCGTGGTTAATAAAAATGATTACAAAACGAAATTTTACTTGTTGCGTTATTCTCAGTATATTATACGTGTCCCTTTGATGCGATGCTCTCGAAGGAATCTTGCTCTCTATTTCTCTTACTCTTTATTTATTTTTTAATTTACTTTTCGAGTTTTATTACTATGTATTTTTTATCAAATTTTCTGTCGTATGAAAAGAAATATAATTTTATTTAATATATTAGTATTTTTATAAATATATCGATAATTATAATGAAATTATTATTTTAATTTGATATACAAGATAATGAAACAGAATTTTACTTTTTTGTTTTATTCTCATTACTTCTTTATTTCTCCTTATCATTTGGTATTGTTTGAATATTAATTTATCTTTGGAATGTTACGCTTGGAAAATCTTGCATTCAGAGTACTAAATAAACAACTTCCTGTCGTTTCTCATCTCTCTGTCTCCGTTTTTGTAGTCGATGGGAAAACGGTAGGTTAGAGCTTTTTTAAACATAAATATATGCGAACTTTTTCTAACCGAACGAGAATGCGAGAAGCTAGAAATCGTATGAGGTTGAAGTTCGCAACGTTGCGAGGCCACGAAAATCATTATTTTTTAATTTCTCTATTTCTTTTTCAATATAATCGTAATAAAAATACCTCAATAATTATACAAATCTTTATTGTGATAACGTAGAATTTAAATAGAAAAAAAATATATCGCCAGATCATAGATTTAAGAAAATTAAAAAAATAAGAAAATAAATTTCGTTGCTTCGCAACGATGCGAACTTCAAGTCCATGAAATCGTGTGGGGTTCTTCTCTCGTTCTTGTACGCGCACGGCCATCCAGCAGGTCCGGAAGTGACCTTCTTTCCAGTTACTAACTTTATAAAAAACGGTTCCAACGTGAATGTTTCTGGTACACAGAGTACGTACGATTAAAAGATGAACATTCGCGATGAACGATACGTTGCGCTCATTAAAAGTAGATAGAGCAAAGGAGAAAGACATCGACGAACGCAGACCAACCCAGGGTACGAATAACTCTAGATATAGCCTATGTATACATATAATCGACGTGGCCATTTGTCTTCTCGATAATTGGCTACTGGCCACAAGATATTTGTTTATGCATTTTGTTTATTTATTTGTTGTTTATCACGAGAAAATTGAGAAAATCATTCTCACGAAATGCTCGCATAAAAAAATTTTTTTTTTCAAATAGAAACACGATATAAACAAAAGTTCGGTCCAGTATATCAGTATTATGTATTTCAAGAAAACAAAACTGGATATTCGTTAATCTTCCAAACTGAAACTTGGTACACAACCTTTTTTTATGTACAAGCAAAAAAGTGAACTTTATTCTACAAATATAATACAAAAAATAAAATCCTGCTTTATAATCTTCTTATTAAAAAAAAACACTAATTTCTTCACTTTGCTTATCGTTTTGAATAAAATTGTAATTTTATTACCGATAAATTTCATGGATTGTATTTGAATCGATAAAAATAACAAATAAATAATTATCTTCATTTTCTAATGAAATGTATTCGTATGCCCATTGACAACGCAAACGAATGAAATACATTTCATTTATTCGGTAAACTGAAATGCATTATGAATATACAAGCAAATAATCATAATTTACCACATTTTATCCGTTCGTTAAAAATTTTTGTTTTCATATTTAGTAACCTCAATTTTTCATAGTGAGCCAATTCCTATATTGACGTCAATAACAATGAGAGGGAAGATTCAGTAAAGGGATATAGCGGTGACTGCTTTTTTCGAAAAGCCAATTAGTCCTGGGACCACAGCAAGGTTCGATGGGGAGAAATTCGGTCATACATTGTATTACCGATGATAAACCTGTTTAGCGTTAATCTATTATAACGCGTGCATCAATTGCCTGTCAAATGCATTCCCAGCTGGGGGGATATAGGGAGCCACATGGGTCCATATACCGCGTCACGAGCATTGCCACCCTCGTCTATGCCTATGGCCAGCAAGCGAGCAACCGCACCCTCCGCCACTTAACGTTAACGGTCCTCTCGACGCGCGGATGCCAAAAGCGAGCGATTTTATTCCCGCTACGCGATATTTATGCGAGCCATTTATCGGGAGGAAAATGTGCCAGGGAAAACGCGGGAGTTTGCCCGGCTTTATTCTCGGCGAGGGATGAAAGAGGGTGCGCTCGGAGGTGGGATTTAAACCGAGTGGCCGATTTGTCCAAGCGTCATACCTCTCCTGCAACCCCACGTGTAACTCTCCAACAACCTTTCCCATTTTTATGTATACCAACGTAATCGAAGTGTACACTGGTTTTCCGACCATTTAAAAAAAAAAATTTTTTACCTATCAATCATAAATTTTCAACTACATTGACAAAGGCTGAAATCAATGGCAATGTTTTTATTTTTTAGCGATTCGATCGGTTCGTAAAAATGTAACGTTTCGTCGGATACGATCAATCAAGCTTTTAACGAGATTTGCAAAATTTTACACACTCGTATTCTACGAAAGAGATTTATCGCGTCATTTTTCCTACTCAAGAGGGAAACGTATTTGTTCTTTTCGAAGCACAGATTACGAATTTCCAATATTCCTTCGATCTCGTTGTTCAAATTTGGATTTTTATGTTTTTAAATATCGTATGGACGTATCGTTTTATCAACAAGAGTACTTGAATATTGCTAAACAGCGAAATCAAAATTTCGAAAATGAGATCGAAATCTCCGACGTACCAGCTTATTGGGCTATCGGTTTAATTCGTTATTTTTCATTTTTCCAATTTTCAAGAGTACCGTTGTCAAGCGATTGGCATTTTTAATATCTGAGTTTGATTCGTCGTTTTTCTGGATGCTGTAGAATCATGTGCGAGCTTTTATGATATCTGGTAGTAACGTGGCTAAAGTGGAATCGAACCGAGGCGTCCATCGATATCTTCATGTACAGTCTGTTTGGTAATAGCGTGTACGGTGTAATTTAAAAACCGTTCATTGAGAAGACATCAGAAAAAAATACTTACGAGCACTACATTATATGAGCTGGATGCTTTATGAATAATAAATGGATCTGTCGCCTCTGCTCTTAACAATCGCCTTTCAGCATTCTAAACTTTCTTTCCTCTAAACAATTCTTTCTTCAACGTATTTATTTAACAATAAATTTCGGCGGTTTGATAGAACAAAAACGATGCTTGCTATAGAAAGCATTTTGATAGAAGATCTTTACGGTCTGCTCGCATACGAGTGTACCCCTTAACGGTTCTCAGTCAAAAAATCACCGTACACGCTTTTGTCAACCAGACAAATCGCAAATGTGGAAGTAACCTACGAGATAATACTAGAAAGGAGGGTGTTCTTTGTACGATAAGATTGGCAGGCTGACGCTCCCTGCATCGTTTCCGAAATTACACCGCCATAACTTGGGAGGCGCAATGTTTCAAGTGCCCTCGTTTACGTTAATGGATTTCGGTCCAAGAAGTTTAGGCAACACGCTCCGGGTTTTCTCCGAGTGAAATAGAATTTTTCTCGTTTTTCATTCGTCGCTCGAGCTTCCCGGGGTAAACCACGTGTCACGTCACTCAACCCTTAAAGAGCGCTCGGTCGGTATGACACGTGCATTTTATCACCGTTTGCTTCGCATTTTAATGCATTTATGCGTTCAGCCGGATTTCACCACAGGTTTATGCGAATGTTGTCTGGGTGCAAGTTTTCAAGAATGATTTTACTCGCAAATAGAGAAATGTGGTTGCGTCTCGACACCGCAGTAGGCTATATTATAGTACTGCAGACTGGAAGAACAACTTCGAGGGTCGAAATTGTATTTTTTCTTCAACGCAAAAAAAAAAATTCCATTTCCGGTGCTCTCTTCGATTTTATTAATTTTCGTACTTATTTGTTGTTCTCGGCAGATCAAAAGTTTATTTACAAACTAAATTGATTGATTCACTTTAATATGAAAAATACAAATCATTTTTGTTTCAATTAGACAAGAATTCATCGGATTGTCGTAATTCCAAAGTTTTCGGTTCTACCACTTGGCTGAACGCAATATCTTGGCTGGCGCAATGGCGCAATATCAACTCTTATCGCTAGACATCGTTTTTGGAGCAATTGACCAAATTCGATGCAGCGACCTCTATACTTCAAATTCAAAACACTATATCGATCATAGGTACCTTCTACTAATTTACAAAGCCGCAAAATTAAAAAAAAAAAAAAACGAGCATCGCTAATATAAGCGAAAAATGTGATTTTAGAGCATAAAAGTTATTCGGTAAAAATTGACTTAAACGAATTTTGAGTTTAGATCAGTACTTGAGCGTTATAGATTTTAATTATAGGATAGTTTTAGCATGATTTAAGCCAATAAAAAAACATGGAAAAGAAAAAAAAATTTGGTAGATATTACCCCTTAATGATTATAATGCGGTGGCAAAAAGAAGAGAACGCGAGGAAAAGCAAACAGAGAGTAGAAAGGGGTCGTACATGCGAATATACTACCCCCATAGTGCATCTTGCTTCTCTCACCCGAGTGAAATATCGCACGAAACTTTGGGACTTATTCGCATTTAACAGCTGCTCGGTGAGCCATAGAACCCGGGGAGTTCGAATTTACCCTCTTCCCTTGCACTTTCTCGTTCTCCGGATGTTACAGACTAAAAATCACGCTCTCGTTCGATCCCTCTCGCGATCTTCTTCTCTCAATAATGGGCGTGTGGTATCACGATAAAAACTTGTCTACGACGGGAGTGATGAAGCATCGGGACAATCGCTGTCGAGCAAACGCGCAAAACACGATGGAAAAATGTGTCTCGATCTATAACTATATTCCCGGTGCATCTAGTGTCCTTCTGCGATCGTTTATCCCGCAAAAAACGGGTGTCTGCGTGGGCACTCGAGAAAGTGCATTGGACCATGCAACTGAAGACAGGATGAAGTTTGGCTACAAAAGTACCGCTTTAAAATCTTTTATTTTTAGCCCAACAGGGAGGGGGTGGCAGATGCAACAAAGTGACCCAAGTTATCGTTAGTTGTGAAACGTTTCACGTGATACTTTGTGGGGTAGCAGCTAAAAACTGGCTACAGATTGTTGGGGCTGAAAACTATCGAAGTATACCTTTGAAAATGTTTAAAAAAAAAAATGGTGACATCATCCTCCTGTTAGGTTATCAGGCTCCTCGTACGATCTTCGATGATCATTATTTATATAAACTGTTACTTACAAATTATTTTTATTTTATACACTTTTTTTTTTAATTGAAATCACTTGTTTGATTTTTAATTCATTTTATGATATATTATTTTTTAATTGAAGAATAATATTACGAAATTTTTACATTTTTAACATTTTATTAACATTTAATTTTTAACATTATATTTAACATTTAATTTTTACATTTTTTACATTAAACATTTTGACATTTTTTCGGCGAGGAAGATCGAGATTTCGACACATGTGGCAGCTGAGGACTGTAAATTGCAACTCCATGCATCACTGAACGATCGCGATCGATAGGTGACAGGACGAAAGAGATAGAGAAATGGGGAGCCCGGGCTTGACGTCACTTTCGGAGTTAAGTAATTTGTCGTTGCCGATGGCTTAATGTTATCCATCACTGAGCGAGAATTTACGATGTAATAAGACCACGAGCCAACTCCTACTATCTATCTTGAGAGTTCACCTCTTCCTGGCTCGCTTAGACACTCCAGTTGTATTCTCGGTCCATCGAGTTTCTGTGTTGTTCGTCTACGTCTTTGTCTTTCACCCTCCCCCCTCTATCTCGCCCAATCTCTTACTTTTTCTATCTTAATTCTACAGAGCGGTTCATCGCAACCCACGTTGGCTATTTCACTGATAACTCAACTCCATTCATTCTTCGTTTCATACGTGAGCATTTGATTATTGCATCGTTTTTCATTTAACTAAATTTTGTTTTTTATTTTCCATGTGCGAACAGTAATTTTTCTCCGTGCGATCCTTTTTCAATGAAAATATATTGATGCCCTTACTAGAAATGTTGAAAGAGCGAATTTGATGTCAGGGTTTCGTGCAATCGTCGAAATCAATATGTTGAAAATTTCCAGCCCTGGTACCAAGTCATCTCGATTGAAACACTGTGACAATTCTTAGAGTTTCTTTGATACCTAGGAACATCGGAGGTTTTGTCCTTTATACTCTTCAATCCATTCGGTAGCAAGGGGAATTTGTACTAGAACTATGTGAATAATAAATCGTTATGAATTATATCCAAGCTCAGCTTTGTCACTCTAAGCTGCAACAAGCCCCATTTATTTCCTCTCTGAATTCGCATTTTCAAAGATATCATTCATAAGTAACCTCTTGTTTCTCCTGTGGAGCAGCACATGAAACTATTAATCGTGGATTGCATACATTATGTCGTACATTTTTTAGCCTTACAAATTACTAATTTAATTTAGCCTTACAAATTACTAATTTAATTTAGCTTTACAAATTACTAATTTAATAATAAATCAATACTTAGAAATGTTAATTTTCCAATTTTCGTGATAGTTGAAAGCAAATTCGAAGATTTGCATGTGCTTGACAAGGGTTTTGTCACTGACTGTACATGTGTTCAAACTTTCCAACAAAAATTCGTCATTTTGGAATTCAATTAATACGTTTGGATCATCTTCTCATTGTCAATAATTACCCAAAAGTTTAATATACATCGAGTTTTCCAATAAGTGCTGAATAATTGTTTCTTATAACTAATCTGAATTATCTCTATATTATAAATTGCCTGGCAACGCCCTCTATTTGTTTTTTAAACTTGATCAATCGCTTGATGATAAATCTTGATGATATAATATTTACAGGATTTGTGGCAATTCAGTTCAATTCGTTTTGTCACTATTAAAGTTTGCAAAAGCTATTTTCCCATTAGCGACCATTTTCAATTCATACGTTTATAACGACTAAATTATTTAGCGAAAAAATCTAAAATAATTCATGTACTATTACACTACCGAAAGCTATAATTTCTCAAATTTTCAATAATTTAAGGGACACCGGACTATTGAAATAATCTTGGTCACGTCAGATTTTTGCTCTTCGTTATTTCGAATTCTCGACGAGGAGATTGACACGTCAGAGGGGAGGCGTGTACCAAATGGAGTGCACATATCACTCAGGGAATTCCATCAGGTTGGCAAAGGGCGATAGGGAGACAAGGAGAGATAAAGGAAATTTTCCTAGCAGCAAAACGATGCAGCTCTCGTGGAAAACTGCATTCGTGTAAAACGACAGTGCAACGATTGTCCCTGGTGCAGTTTGCTCGCCGAATGTCCTTGGGGACGAGATACCCGTCGCGCTTATCGTGCAGAAGATGTAGATCGATTGTCAGCGTCGCAGGTTGTCTTTCACGTTGATGCACACTTACACATGTACGGAAATAAATCCGGCTACGCTAATGTAAATTTCGTCTCTTCCGCTACAACGAATACGAATTTCCGCAAGTCCTTTTCACCTGAGCTTGCAGCTTTCCAGTTTATCGTAACATACACACAAACATATAGCATACGTCAGTGTTTGTAACCTACATGCTCATCTGTATATGTGTTCAATAGAATATTCTAAATTTGGTTATTTTAGGTTTCAAAAAGGTTTCCGAAGGTTTTCGAAAATACTAAGATAAGTACGCCGAGTGCTAAAAAACAAAAATGATACTGCACACTTTGACTGATAAACTTATGATGATCCAAAATAAGTAAACACGCCGTGAGTAGGAAAAAAAACCGAATAACCAAAAATGAGCTCAGTAAAAGTATTCTTAAGATATCTGCACATTTTTTTGAAACTCGAAAATCTCTAACTCGAAGCAATATTTTACACATCACAGCTGCAAGTACTGATATTTTTGTTTGAATACAAGTAAAAGGTATTGCTATCAAATACAATCAACTGACCATCTCAGAACTGAGCAATCTTGCCCAAACAACGTGGCTAAGGGTTACAGTTACACGTCAAAATTGTTAGCTCTTTCGAGTCGTTATTGCAGCCATAAAGTTTACAAATAAAAAGTAAACTTTTCAAATATTTTGTTGAAGTACAATTTCCGAATCGACTTTCAAAAGGTATAGTAACATAAAAATAATAATAAACATATATATAAATAGTTTTATTTCTGTACGACTTATCTTAAAAATTACTTAAGTCTTTGAACGACAAACTCAGCAAATTTCAACGAAGTGTACCTTAATCACGTTGAATTATTAGTTCAAATGGCACAAATGATAGAAATCAATGATCAAAATCAATCAAAAATCAATCAAGCAATCATTTTTGTCGATTATTGAAGAGCATCCGCCTATCAGCAAGTCGTACGCGAGATAGAAATAATCTAGGAGTAGTAGCCTGCTGCTTTATCGATAAGGCAATTCTCAGCAATGACACTCTACATCGGTAAGGCCATTGGTGGCAACCAGCGTGTACAAATGCATATGCATTTATGGGAATCACCACGTTTCCTTACACAACTGTTTATTGCGTATTGCTCCTATATACATCAATATATCCCGACTCTATTTATTGCCGGTCATTTACATTCGCCCCTTAACGAAATGACGAGTGTACGCAACTGTCCGCTACATATATATATATGAATTCGTACACGATCGTCGGCATAAAGTGTGTAATAACCGAGGAAGAGAGATTTAGATTGAATTTCGTGTAATTGGCATTGCAGGCAAAACGAGACCAATGTCATCGTTACGATCAACAGGCAATTAGCAGGGAACACTCTTCTCTTTTCGTCTCTCTCTCCCTCTCTCTTTCGCTCTTTCTCTTCAATTTCACGCATCGTATCTTCGTCATTATACACGTACGGGTAGGGTTTCCGACAAAGAACCAGCGTAGTAAAGATTTAAGTAATTAAGCTCCATTAATTAACTCTCCGGTTTAGTATAACGAATCACCTATATACATATATATATATATATATATATATAGATTCGTTATACTAAACCGGAGAGTTTACAGACACGCATTTTATGTATACAGGGTGTCCCAGCTAAGAATGTCATCCCTGAAATGGGAGGTAGGGGGTGAAATTCTAAGACGATTGATATAAGCATGTATGGGTCCCAGAT